>CM072816.1:52889519-53119730 GCA_036937905.1 Salvia rosmarinus
CATTAAAAGGTTGGGTGCTACCACAACAATTGATATAATAGTTCCAACCATCTCCACGACCTACCGGGCATAACAGATAGGATCCATACACAAAAGCGAAATATTTTGGCGGGTAATGTAGTAAAACATTTGTTAAACAGGTTGTAGGATAAGTCTTTGTAAATAAACTCATTTGATATAACAAGAAAGTCGTGTTTTAGTGGGGTGAAAAGGCCCACATTTTGAAGATAAAGCCCACTTTTGAGATAAGAAGGAAAGCCCACCGACTATGGTTCGTTGTAAAAGTACTAGGTTCGATCGTTCGTCAAACTCCCGTCGTTGCGTTTGCGTCCCACACTTCTGAAAAAGCGAGGCTTTAAGACGTCGCTCAAGTCTATCGAGACTCTCGAAACTTAGGATAACTTTGATATTTCATATCGATGTGAGGTGAATTCCTTAGTGAATTCAATACGTCTCTAATACGTATACGATGACTTATCTCGATTCCCGAGATCGTTCGGCGATGTAAAAGCGTTTTTCGATATATGGATTTCATTTATGGAATCCTTTCTTACTAATGAGGTATCATACTCAATTAGTATATCTTACGCGTCTTGGCGTATTTAAAGCGTATAATCGCACGTTTGACTTGAAAAGTCAGCGAAGTCAACAACTGGTCCACAAAGTCGATGATTTTGACTTTTAAATAGTAATTCTTACTATTTTGCTTTATAAATCGAATTTAATCGATTTGAAAGCGTAAAGTCCTATTCCTCGATTTATCTTGTAAATCAAAGACTTATAATTATTTTCGCATTTTAATAATTCTTTTTATAATTAAAAGCGTATTTTGGTTTTAAAGCGTTACAAAATGAGCGTTCGTCTCAAACATAGCAATCTATGTTTATAAAATTTTGTAACATTTGAAAACTGTCCAGAATATTAATTTAGTAAATTTTCATAAATAAACTGTTTTAAAAGGATTTTAAAATCCTTATTAATTATCGATAATTTCGATAATTAGATTAAAAATACTAAATGATCTTTGAAAAATTTTCTAAATCAATATAGTGTATTATTATACACTATGGTCCAGAATATGAATTTATGAAATTCATATAACACTGTTTTCTATTTATTTATATATATACATATATAAATATTCACGGTAATTCAATAAATAGGAATAATCATCCAAAATTTCCAAAATTGATATATACCTATTATAATATCCCAACATCAGTATATAATATTTTCATAACCCATAGTTCATCATAACTATTTATTTCTATATATATAACAATATTGCACACGGTAATTATAGGATAATTACCAAATAAATAATAAACAATTTCTAAAAATTCTAAATAATTTCCAATATCAATAAACATTATATTATAACATTGTAACATCATAATATCAACCAAAACCATTTGAATCATCACCATATGGAGCTACAAGCTCTCGGCTTTTGAATAAAATGGTATTTGATTTTCAAAAATTCCAACAATTATATACTATGTTTATACACTATAGTATAGCAATATAACATCATAATATTTATCAAAAACCAATTAAATCATCACCATATGAGCTCATTGCTCTCGGTTTATTTGATTCCATTAGGTAAATGATTTTCAAAAATTCTAATAATTTCACACAATGTATAAACAATATACTAAAGCATTAATACACCATTGCATGTTCAAAAATAAAATCATACACCAACCTATATATTTATATAGCTCACGGTAATTTTGAAAAATCAAGTATATGATTTTCAAAAATTCTAATTAAATCATAGAACATATAATCAAGGTTCTAAAGCACTAATATGTCATTGCATGCTTGAAATAAAATTTATACATCAAGGTACATACTTTTCAAACTCACGGCATTTTCAAAATTTAAGCTAGGGTTTTTCAAAATTTCTAAATCAATACTATAGTCTTAAATCATATAATAGATCATATAATCATCTTAAAATATATAGAACATTCGCCATTATCATTTAACATTTCATAGCATTTTGCAAATTATTTCTAATGTATACCATGGTTTGAAAATCATATATATACAAGATACATTCATGCATTTCATATACCATAACCTATGTTCATCTAAGCATATTCACATCATATTTTGTAAATAAAATCCTCAAGAACATGTATATGAACAATAGCTCATGCTTAAGAATATTTATACACATGTGTACATATACATATAACTTTGAAACCTATATATATATGAAACAGTTTGAATTTTCAGATTAAAGGAAGGATAAAAATCGATGCTATGATCCATATTTACCTTGAGGATGGCTATGGGGTCCAAGATTAGTGTTAGGAGTGTTGTGGTTTCGAATGGGAGAAGGAGAAAGGAGAAGAAAATCTGAAATGGGGTGGTTTGGCTCTCGGTTTCAAAGAAGAAAATGGAGAGAAAATGTGTATTTTGTGTGTTTGAAAATGTGAGAAGGATAGTGTATAAGGTGAAGAGCCTCTCCCTAATCTCTCTCTCACTTACACGGCTACACACACACACACATAGGGAAATTATGGCTGAACTTGGGAAGGAAATGATGATTATGGAGTGTTTAAAGAGCTCTCCATGCATTGGGCAAAATTTAAAAGTGAAATCATGTTTATGGGGTGAAGGATCGGGCGCATGGGGGGTTCTAGGGGCTGATTTAATTTTATTTTTACATAATACATGTATTAATCATAGTATAGTTCATAGATATATAATACATGCCATAAAATAATTAAAACATAATATATGCAAAATTGATATTACCGATCAATTAGAAAATAGGATTAAAATATAAATTACACCTATTATTGATACTCATGTAATTTTCGTCCCAAATATACACATATATATCATAATATATAATTTAGATATTAAATAATAGCATAGGATAAAATTATTACACATTTGATGAATTGAAAACCCTAATTTCGAAAGTTTGGGTTTAATTTTATAAAAACTGTATCCTTTGATTTTATGGCTAAAAATCTGATTTAATGCTTAATATTATTCATATATATCATATTATAAAGTTTAGATACCATAGGATAATTTAATGGTATCATTTCATGTGATAAAACCCTTATTTATAAGATTAGGGTTTTCGAAATTACAAATAAGAAATATCGAGTTTTAATACTCAAATATTGGTTTTAAAAATAATTAATACTGTAATTATACAAAATAATAATAGGAAATTAATTATTATAATTTCCGAGCATTAAACTCATTTTCAAAACGTCTCAGGCGTTAACGTTAACGTCTCAAAGCGTTGAAATCGACTCATCTCAAAATGGTGTGATAAGTTCATACTTACTAAATAAATATATTCCATTTAATAAAGGAATTAAGATGGAAAAATAATTCCAAGCTTCACTGCTCAGAAATCTTCATGAAAAGCTGACGTTCGATACGCGTTTGACGTTTAAAAATATTGACGAATCATTTCGTAATATTTCAATCCTTTAATTCACAATCCTTATCGAATTATGAAAAGGAATTCGTTATAACGATATCGTATCGAAGTCACAAGATTCGATGTCGTAAAAAGTTAATACACAGCAAAACCCTAATTACGGGCTCAGAATGCCGTAATCGTATATTCGTTTCTTTGGAATATTACAGTTCTTGAAATTGAGTGTTTAGAACTTGTTCTTCTAAACTGTTCATCAGGTACAGCTACCCTCAGCTCACCGTCAGGCCGCCTCCTTTAAAAAGGGGATGAGGTATGTGTTTATTTGCTGATGCTTTATGTGGTTACGTGATGCTTGATGTGATATTGGTTTCATGTGTTTTGGCCTGGTAAGAGTTTACGTGATGTAAACGTGATGTGGATGTTGAGGTGAGATGGATGTGGTATGGTTGGGTGTTGATGTGGATGTTGAAATGATTTGTCGATGGGACGGAAGGGTCTATGCGACTGTGATGTGAAAATCGTTTATATGATATGATGTGATTGATGTGATCACGTATGGTTGATGTAAGTCTATAGGTGTTTACATAGCAATGTATTGTTGATTGAAAATCTTGTTTATTTTGATAAACGAGTGTCTGTAAGTGAATACTGTATTTGCTTACGTGATTATTATGATGAATATCGATAATGATATTGATATGTGTTGAAATGAACATGTGTTTGAGACATGATTACCCGGATATGAGAGGCGAAAAAGGAACGTGAATATTTGTTGTTATTTTGATAAACTAACATGTAGGTTTATGGATATTGATGGCCCGGACAACGTTGGTTAAGATCCCACAGGATGGATGAGCGGTCCGTAAGTTCGTGGAATGTACCGGGAATGTCCATGGCCGTTGGGAGTATTTACGGGAGATTTGTTGGATTTTGGAGAAAGATCCGAGGCGGTGGGAAAGTATCGAATATGAGGCTTACTATCGATTGTGAGAGGCTACCAACCGGTTGGCGGCCGTGGGCGAAAGCAAGGATACGTGATGTTTAGGCGGGATCCTATCACGGGCACCTTACCTTGGATTTCACCGAGTTCGCTGCTCGAGTATGGAGCGGTGGACCGATCATCGAGGTATACCATCTGAGGAGGATGTGATATAGCAAGGCATGTTCGAGGACCGATCCAGATTGATGATAGGGATGATGTTCCCAAAGAGCCTTTGGGAGAGCAGCCATCGCTCAGAAGATCACCAGTGTATCACGATACACCAGTCACTACACCTCCATCGACGATCCTTACCTTCCGAAGGACCCGGGATGATTTTGAGGCAGGAACCTCCCGGGCGAGAGAGATTGTCCATCCGACAGTGGCAGGGAAGAAGCCCAGGATCAGGATCTTCATGCCACCGAACTATATCAGGTTGGCATCCAGGGAAGGAGACTCCGAGGAGGAGGAAGACTCGGAGGAGGATGAGGAGGACAGTGAGGACTCGAGAGGACCCGGTGATCGGATAGCCGATGACTATGATGAGGTCGGGCATGTTGAGGAAGGGCAGCGCGAGGCGAGGGACTCGAGCAGCTTTCACGATACTCGAGCAATCGAGGCCTTGACTTGGATGAGATCATACCCACGAGGCTTGCTTCCATGCATGATCGCTTTTCTAAAGCAACGGCCAATTGAGCCACGATAGGAAGGAAGAGAGGATGAGGAAAGGCGAATGGAACGCTGGGACGAGCGGAGAATAGTGGGCGGATATGGAGGGCGAGACCTAGGTAGTCGGTGTGTGCTGATGTGATCGCAGATCTGCTAGAAGCATGGATGCAGCGGCATCTTTGTGAGAAGGAGTCGATTCTTTGCTCATATCGACCTTTTGACTAACATACCTTGATCTTGTATTTTGTGATCCTTCATGGACCTTTGAATATTACTATACTAACGCTGTCTATGATAGGATGTTTATGCTTGATGCTTATATGTGATATGAGCTATGCCATGATGATATATGATCTATGTGATATGTGATGATAATATTATGTGAAATGCATAACGATGATGTGTTGGCAGGTTGTATGTTTATATGTGATCGTGCGTGATATGTGATATATGTGATGATATGTGGTTATGGGTGATGATATATGTTATGCGATGATACCCGGTTATCTATGCGGCGTTTCTAATGTTTCAAACGTCGATGCGAATGCCGAGAACAAGGAACCGGAGAAGCGATGGCGTAGAAGAAGCCCTAGAACCACCTTTGGTTCAAAGGAATGCGATCGAGAGTTTTCGTAGGCAGAATCCCCACATTCGATGGTCTCGCGAACCGATCGGCGAGGCCGGATAGGATCCACGAAAGGATCTTGAATACATCGGTGCGAAGAAGCGAAAAGGCGAAATGCGCGATCTTTCGACTAATCGATGAGGCTGATTTACGGTGGGAATCCGTGAGGAGGACCCTAACACCGGGACGATGGGGAAGGTATCGTGGGAAGATTTCGAGGAAGAACTCATGGAAAATGCGTGCTGGCGTTTCTGCGAGAGAAGGCAAAACGAGTTACGGAATCTTCGTCGAGGAGAAGGACGGTCACCGAGTACGATCACTCGTTCAATCGTCATCACGTTATGCTACGCACTGGTCGGCACCGAGGTTGCCGAGGCGAGCGAGTTCGAGAGAGGACTCAGGCCGAGATCGAAATTTCGCTCGTCGATCGGGGAGATCGGCGTATGTGCGATCCTTGAATCGGGCATTAAACATTGAGTCAATGTTGCCCCGGAAAAAACGATGCCACCGGACAGCCGGTGACGGAGGAAGAGGTAAGAGGAAATGGGAAGATCGAGGAAAGGCAATCGGTGTTCGAGGGAACGGGCGGTCGATGATTCGAGGAATCAAGGCATTCAAGTGAGAGAAAGGCGACCTTGGGAAGGAATTTCCAACCCATGCGGCGGTGTGGAAAAACCTTGGTGCGAAATGCCAAAGGAATCATTTCGTGAGTGTAGGCAAGGTAGCACCGAGTGCTATCGTTGTAAAATCTGGACATTACGCTCGAGATTGTCCGTTAGGAGGCCAGCGGTGCGGCCGCCTTGATGGCGACATCCAGCTCTGCGGGCGTAATCGAGCTCCGCCGAGGACAAACAACAGAGCGGAGGTCACCTAGGCAAGCAAACCAAAGGCCACCGCATGCAAGCAAGGGTGTCGCCTTTCATCGCCAGCAGCAGCTCAAGCTCCCGAAACTTGCGGTATAATCCATATGAGTGATATACCGTTTTCGCTTTGTTTGATATAGGAGCCTCACATTCTTTCGTTCGAGAATCGCATGTGAGAGGTTGGGTTTGGTACCCAAGAAATCACAGAGTACCTTGAAATTAGCATCCGTCGAGAAGTGCTAAAGCGCAAAGAGATATGCCCGAACCGGAGGTAGAAATCGTGAGCGAAGGTCCTTGTTAATTTGCATGTCATCGGAATGGAAGATTTCGATGTCATCTTTAGCATGGATTGGTTGGAAAAGCACGTGGCAACTATCGTTGCAACTACTTTTCGGCATAAGGATGGGTTTGTTTCCACGGCATGCGTGTTTGTGTGCGATGATCTACGCTAGGCGGTGAGGATGATCGGGAAGGAAGCTGCCAAACTTTCTTGGTGAGTTTTGAGACGCTCAAGAGCATAAGCAGTTGCTGAAGGAGCGATGGTGTGTGAATATTGACGTGTTTCGAGGACTTACGGGTTTACCGCTTTGATAGACAAGTGGAATTCACTATTGATCCGGAACCGGGGCGCGCCCGATATCAAAGGCACCATCTGAATGGCACCTAAAAATTGCAAGAAGCTGAAAGCGCAGATTGCGGAGGCTGTTGGATCTAGGTTTTATCCGACCTAGCGTGTCGCCGTGGGAGGGGCTTGATTCTGTTCGTGAAGAAGAAGGATGGGTCCATGAGAAGCCATCGTGGCGCGCAAGGAGGAGATGAGTTCTTGGAAAGGATGCGTGCGAAAGCAAGGCTAGAAGATAGCAAAGGATTCACCAAGCGAAGACAACGCGCTATTATTAGGAAGGTTATGTGCCACTCAATAGGGAATTGAGAGATAAAATCATGAGTGAAGCTCATGAGGCACCGTATCTGACTCATCCAGGAAGCACCAAAATGTCGAGAGACCTTAAGAGGAACTTTTGGTGGGAAGGGATGAAAAAGGATGTAAGCGTTTGTGGAGCGTTGTTTGGCTTGTCGACAAGTGAAAATTGTACACCAACGTCCGTCGGGTTTGTTGCAACCGCTACCAATCCCAGTGGAAATGGGATCATATCGGTATGGATTTTGTGGTGAGTTTTCCAAGGTCGTGAGAGGAAACACCGCTATATGGGTTGTCGTCGATGGTCGACGAAGTCAACTCATTTCTTACCGATTCGGATGGCGTCGGGTTAGATAAGCTTGCTCGACTTTACGTTAAAGAGATAAATGCGGTTACATGGTGTGCCCATATCGATTACGTCGGATCGTGACCGAGGTTCACATCAAGGTTTTGGAGGAGTCTGCGGAAGCCATGGGGACCAGGTGAATCTTAGTACGACATTCCATCCTCAAGCGAGCGGTCGGTCGGAAAGGACTATTCGGGTTTTGGAAGACATCTTTGCGAGCAATCGTGGCGATAGAGGAGGAAATTGGGAAGAGATACTACCTTTGGTGGGTTTGCCTATAACAACAGTTATCGAGGCCACCATAGGAATGGCTCCTATGAGCGTTATACGGAAGGAAGTGTCGATCGCCACTTTATTGGGACGAAGTGGGCGAGAGGAAGATGTTAGGACCAAAGATGGTTCGAGACGGTCGTGGTTATCGATCAGATCAAGCGAAGGATCAAGGAAGCTCAGGACAGGCAGAAGTCCTATGCGGACAAGCGTCGTACGGATCTTCAGTTCATGATCGGAGATCGCGTTTTCCTTAAGGTTTCCCCAACGAGAGGAGTCGTTCGTTTTGGAAAGCGAGGTAAGTTACGATCGAGGTTCGTTGGACCTTTCGAAGTTCTTGAGAGAATAGGCCCCGTTGCCTATAGGTTAGCTTTGCCGCCTAGCATCGGAGATGTTCATGACGTGTTTCACGTTTCTCAGCTGAGAAAGTACGTGTTCGACCCAAAACACGTGATCAAGCATGACCAAGTGGTTCTTGCTCAGGATCTGAGTTACGAGGAGAGACCAGTGGCTGTTTTGGAACGAGAAGTCAAGGAATTGAGGAACAAGCAGATTCCGTTAGTGAAGGTGTTGTGGAATCACCACGGAGTGGAGGAAGCTACGTGGGAGTTGGAAGACAAGTTCAGGGCTCAGTACCCTGAGTTGTTTTCTCCACGTGTTTAAAATTTCGGGGACGAAAGTTTTCTAAGGAGGGAGGGATGTAATACCCCGTCTTTTCTAAGCTTCTGTTTTGCATGGCACGTTTTTCAAGAAAAAGTTAAAGGGTTGACTTTTTGTTTCGGTGATGCGACCGTCACGAAACCTCAGGCGTTGTGAAGTATGTCTTATGACGAATTCATAGACACTAAGTATGCAGGTTTTCGACCACCCATGAAGGTTTGGCACTCCGGGGAAGTTATCGAAAAACAAAACTTTTCATTGGTCTTTTAAAATCATATCTTGTTTATAGTCGTTGTGTCGGGTATTTTATTTCGTGTCCATGGGTACCAAGTTTGCTAAATTTGAGTCCGTTTGCAAAAGTTGCGTCGCTTTTGCGTTTTCGAAAAGGGCGCTTGCATGAAACATTGCTGTGACCCTCTTTCCTATAAATAGGAGGCTAGGGCCTTCATTTTCAACGTTATTTCCTTCGTCTCTCGTGTTTACGGAAGAGCCGAGCAGCTCAGTGCTGTTGTGGAAGCTGGAGGAGTGGGGATCGGTAGGGGATGCTCGGTGGCGCCATTCTTGCTTCTTGCCGAGCCACCACCGCCGATCAACCTCTCCCGGACGCCCGTTTTCTGTTTTATCCTTTTCTTGTTTTGATTCCGCCTTTTAGTAGATCGTATAGCATAGAACTCGGGATTCTAAAGGGACGAGGCGGGAAAACGGCCGGAGGCCGGCCGATTTGGCCAAGACCGCCGCCCCCACTCACGCTGCCGTGAGCTTGTTGGCCACGATTGGTGGCGGCCACCTTTCGCTTCGTGTCCTTTAGGTTTTGAGTTAGGGCTATGCATTCTACTAAAGTACCGATTCCGATTTTACATTTTCGCGTTTACGCATGTCGGGATGTTTTTCGTTGCTTGAGTTTTCTAAAGGAAATCTTGTCAAGGGTTATCCTTTTCAACGTAGTTTGTCATTCCATGTTAGATCGTTATGCATATTGCTTATGTTTCCATTTTCATGCATCGATTTTGGATGGTTTATCCTAGATCGAGGATAGCATCGATTTTGAAGCTTCTTCACTTGCTAAGATTTGAGTCAACTTGCATGCATGCATATTTTGAAAGTACCCTATTATAGGTCTTGATGCCTGAATATATTTCCATACGCATCGAGTTAATTTGAAAACCGGAGAGTGCCAAATGTGGGTTCGTAAAGTCGAAAACCCTAGTTTTGCTACGATCTTCGTTTGGATCACGTTGTTTCTTTGCTTTGTGGGATGTGACCCCAATGCGATCGGTGAAGTCATCGGATCCGTAAATACCTCCGGTTAACGTTTTAAATCATTCGGGTTGGGTTATATATGCTTATTTTGAGTTATTTACTCGATATTTCAAAATAAAACATGCGCTTGTAGTAAAATGTTTTGGTGAAGTTATTACAGTTCTACGATCCGAGATATGGTTCTATTATGGTTGTGCGGATCTCTATTCGGTGGGTTGATCACCATCTTGAGTATTGATCGTGAGGATAGACCCGAACACGTGGTTATGGTTACGAAGGGATGAACTAAGTCCACGGAAATGGTAATGAGGTGGTTATGGTTACGGCGACGGTTTGACCACAAGTCCACACCAGTTAGCCTTTGGATACGTTCGGGCGTGGTGTGGATATGTTCGGGCGAATAAATGAGATGTGATGGGATGGCGGGATACGTTCGAGCCATGGTTCTTGGTTCTATGATGGGAGTAACAATAATAACGGATCGGCATCGAAAAATGAAAAATCTATTTTGCTTACTTAGAAGTGGATTTACGTTTAAAACCTTCTAAGGTAAGTGCTCGAACACGCATCATGATTCTTTTGATTTATGATAAAACCCGGTGAGTGCGCTAGTACTCACCCCAAACTCTTTTCAAATCTTTTCACGGATGGAGGAGAATTTTGGACGGGCGGCCGAGGGGTGGAGCTGCGGGTTCTTCATGCTATGCTTCAGCGATGTTGTGTTATATCGTACTACGATATTGATGTATTCTTGTCCCTTATTTTGCTTTACGATTGGGAACAAGATTTGTTATGTTATTATCTTTGTGAGTCTCGATATGAGCATGCTATGTGGTTGACCGGTCTAGTCGGCGGGGTATAATGCTATCTTGCTTCCTTGCATTACTTATTATAAACCAAGATCATGTATCTGAAGTTATGGTATCGCTATTATTCTGTTGGTGGATTGTTTGTGCACCCCTCCCCTTCAGGAAATGTCTTAGTTATAGAGGAGATGATGTCCGATATCATGGTCACATCTTCTTATCATGTATGTTATATGTATTCCCCCATTCTTCCCCGCTTCTTAACCCCCACCCCTATTCACACCCCGGCATCCGTGCCTTCCCTCGGGAATTGAGGCGTGACACTTCTAACTTAACCAACTCTTTCTTAAGGATGCAATGCCTTTCTTATTAAGCTCTTAATCACGAGCTAATCTCTGCTACAGAAATACGGGGTATTACATTCTCACCCCCTTACAAAAATTTCGTCCTCGAAATTTTGTACGTCAGCAAAAGCTCAGAGCACTTCTTTCTCATCTGATCTTTAACTTCCATGTTGATTCTTCTAAATAATCATACTTTCATGTCGATCTAAGATTGTAATATCCCGTAATTTTAATACTGAATTACGATAATAAATTCATTAATTAGTATTATTAATTTAATAATTAAAATCTTAATTAGTCAACTCTTGACTTTGACCAAGCATAATTTGATAATTTCTGTGTGAGATTCACTGATGCTTAGTGAATTAAGGAATATAATTTTCAATATTCCTTGAGCGTAATTTTCTAACGTCGAATAAATTCGACGATTCGTCTTCTGATATTATTAGCGGTTAAGCTTAATTTCGAAATTCCTATTAATATAGGAATAAATAAAGTTGTAACAAACTTTATTTTGAACATTTTTGAGATAATTAAAATATGAGAATTTAGAGACATTTCAAACGTCTACGTTTAGAGATAATGCGATAACTTTAGCAAACGATCTCGGAATTATAAAATTCAAATTCCTATAATTATATTATTATATAAAAGCATTATTTATCATTAAATAATGCTAGAAAATTTAAAGAATAGAATGTACCCTATTTTGAGATTTTCGAAATATTAAATTTCGAAATTAGGGTTTTTGGAATCTAAATTATTTTAAATACTTTTCTATGATTAAATTTATTATCTAAGACATATAATATGTCACATAATTATATAATAGCTATTTTATACAAGAAAATCAAATGTTTGGAAAATAACCCTAATTTTCGAAAATGTGAGCTTCCTAAGCATAATTTAATTTTTATTCTTATTCAATTAATAATGTATGATAATTATTATATTATTATGATGTCATTAAGGATAAAATGAGGTGTATTACAAGTTGCACAAGTGGGATCACACTTGTGCCAAAAGTGGCGTAAATTTTGGTGGATTTTGTATGATTTTATGTACAAAATATCATCCTACAATTAATGAAGTCTATGATTATAATCTTATCATGTATTGGGTGTAAAGTTGAGGTAATTAGCTAATAAAACAAATCATCCTAAGCTCATTAATTGTAGCAGCCGAAATGGTTGAAAAATGGTTGAAAAATATTTAATTTCATACTATATAATAGGGACACTTGTTGGAGTTGAAATTTTTGACTTTTCAAAAAGTAACTTTATACTATATGATAATGATATATTATATATCATAAGAAAATAAAATCCTAGACTAAGAAATTGAAAATGGCGTGAATTACATAAGTATGATATAATATGATAAATTCTCTAATTCTTGGTAATTATGTGATAATTTATTTATTAATGGATAATATAACATAATAAAGTATATAGTATAAGAAAAAAATAAAAATCAACCTTAGGCTATTGAGGATAGCCGACGCACACACACATGTATAAATTGTGGATTTAATTATTTGTGATAAGTAGGGTACAAGATATTAATTAAGTGATAAGATCACATGATGATGTGTTAAGAGATAAGATGAATTTTTGTCTATTTGCTCCACTTGAGGGCCGACTATGTTGACAAAATTAGGATAGGATCTTAGTTGTCATCTTAGTATAATTATTACATACAAATAAATTAGTTCTATAAATAGGGCATGGGATCAAACATGCTCCCATTTACAAACCCATAGTACCGAAACCTTGTAGAAAAAATATAAGAGTGTTCATCAAATTTCCATCCCAATTCTTAGACAAATAAGCCTTGCCGATTAAAATCCATACCGATTAAAAGGTTAGATTTCTTACGAGCTTCGTATACATGCTAGAATTTTCGATTTTCGTCCGTTAGAATTCATGTTATAAGCATTGTTCATATGTGACATTTTCGAAAATTTCATAGCATATGCTAAAGTGTTTAGATATTATGTTTATATGATGTTATTAAGCATATATTTTAATTATATCATAAAATTAAGCATGGTATTAAATTATTTATGTGGACCGAAAACTTAGGGGTAATATATATTGATGATTATGATTTTTAATTGTTGTTTTGAGCATGAAATCATGATCTAGGGTATTAAATATGCTTATATGAATTTATGTAGAATTTTTGGAAAACTATAGCCTATACTTTTATAAATACCGAAAATATATTTATATGATAAAATGTTGTGATAAATTCATAATTAAGTGTTATAATAGCATATCAAGTGTGTAGATTCATAATATATGGTTGTGAGAATTTATTGAAATTTATAAAAATTATTTGGACCTAAGTTGAAATTTTCGAACATGACTTAGGTAAATTAAATTCAATAGTTCATAATAAATAACAATTATGTTATAGTAAGCATAATTGAGGGTGATTAATTGTTATATGAATTTATTAGATTTTTTAAAAATCAATTGCTTGGTTTATGGTGAAAACCGAAAACCTTATGTTAAAATACTAAGGTGTATAAATTTTATTTGACTAAGATAATTACATATTATTAATCACATGATAAAATAGTGTGACATTTGAATTTATAGGAAATTTTGCACAAGTCTAAGCTATTTAATTCATAATAGCCGAAAACTTTATATTATGTGTATTAATGTTATAAATTTATTTTATCAAGAATAATTACATAATATGATCTAAAATAATGTTTTAGACATAGTATGATTTTATAGAATTTTGGAACAAGAATTGCACATAAAATGATAAATTTCATAAATAATTGAAAAAGTCGAAATGTTGACTTTTGTTGAGCAAAGTCAAATTGTTGACTTTTGGTTGACTTGGTCAAAATAGTTGACCAAAATCGTTGACCAAGGTCAACAGGCACGCAATTCGATAATTCGTGATCTATGTGACGTAGTACGTTTAGTAACAATGCTACTTACGTTACGTAAGTACATTAAAACGTACATTATATACTAAAAAGGTAGGATATCCTTTATATGTTGAGAAATTTCATAATCGACATCAATCGATTAGGAAACGTTAAAATAAGTCCGACGTTGGCCTTATTTGATACGTAGAACGTTATAGACTATGTTCGTCTCTATCAAACGTGACCGATGTACTAAAATAATTCTTACGTAAAGGTGATATGTGGACGGGGCATTGACGTAGGAAAGAGACCATAGTTGAAAGACCTACGTATACGAGGTGGGCTTTACTCGAAAACCCTTTTATTTACGACGCTTTCTTCGAAAAGTATTTATTTACAAGCTTTCAGTTGAGAAATGATTATGAATCGTTATTGATTACATGCCCAAAATATTTATGTTTTAACGTATGTATCTATCATGCTTTTGCGCGAGCCGACTATGAATGTGAATCAGTTATTGGGTAGCTCCCAATTTGAAAATCGATATCGGATCCTAGTCAGATGCGAAATTCACAGCTAGGGTTAGCGTGTACACCGGTGTGTGTTGTGAGCCGTTAGTAACATCATCGGCGGTCGTGGATCCTAGTCGGATCGAGAATCACGACTATGTGATTGTGAGCCGTTAGCAACATCTTGGCCGATCACGGCGTCGGTAGAAGGAGGCCTACTTCTAGGCGTGAGATCAGTTATGAACAGTTACGTAAATGATACGGATCATACGAATCAGAAAATGCCTGGCCAGGCGAATCTTTTGATAAATGATAAAGTATTTTGGTATTCACGAGTTATTTCAACTAAAATCCTCGTGTTATACTAATGGGCAGTGTAATTCAATAAAATTATTTTAGCATGAGTCCACTAAGTGCAATCTTGTACTTAGCCCTGCATGTTTGTTTTTAAATGTGCAGGTTGAGCTGCAGATGGGATGGACAAGTGTTGAGCAGCCGGAGTTTTGTCGCTAATAGTTTACCTTGGATGTATATCGTCATATATGCATTTACATGCTTTCCGCTGTTCAAAACACTTTATTATATTTTGGATATTACTTATGTTACCTCCAGATCAGTTGAATCCCTTTTGTTGATGATCTGTTGGTCTAGTATTATGAAATTATTGTGTGTTTATCTATAAAAGTTTGAAGTCTTGAAGGGTTGTTGGTCGGTATGTTCTTAATCCTGTTTAATAATGTGATCCGTCTAATCCGTACTTTAGATTGGCGGGCTATTACTGATTAATATCGAGCGGGTCATCCTTTGAACCTAAAACCTTCTTTCAAAAGTCAAGTCTAGATTGAGTCACTAGACTTATAAATCACGGTGTTGTGCTCAACACTCCATCACATCAAGCTCAACAGGAAAGAGGTAAATTATTTTCTCGGTTTTGAGTTTGAAAGTTGAAAGTTGAAACAGTTGAACTTGAAAGTTTTGAAATGAGATTAAAGTCATATTTTGAAAACAGTGAAAGTCATGAAAGTTTTGGAATGTATTCAGAAAAGAAATTTTTTCAGTGTTATGAGAAAAGTTGACAATTTTATGTCAAAAGCTTTATGATAAATGAGTTATCGGTGAGATGAGAACAAGTTTACGAAGAATGAAAGCAGTTGACATGATAATGTCAAAAGTGAAAGTGATAAGTTATGAAAATGTTTATTCAAAGTTTCGTTTCTTACGAAAAATGTTATTCCCAAAGAACATGAGCTAGAAGTATGATCTAGGAGCGATCCTTTGCGAGAACAATAGTGAGATATTGAAGGAAGTAATTGAAGCGAACTCGAGCGGCGAAAAGCGACAAAAGCAAAAGAAAGGATCAAAGGTGAAAGAGGCATGGGTTTTTTCTTTTTGACTCTGAACATGAGCTACATAATTTTATTCGTTTGAACTCCGTTTTGACAATTTGAACTCCGTTTTGCAAGCGCTCACATATTCTTATCATAGCGAACTTCATTTCATATGAAGGATAGAAATCTGAATCTTTCTCGTAATTCGTGAGGAACATTTGAAGTTAGACTGAAAATTTTGCTAGGAATTAAAGAACTTAGGAAGTTAAAGTAGAGATCCCATAAGTGAAATTATGATGTAGGATAAACATAGGAACTTTGATGTAAACATTTATACGCTTATCGGATGTGTTTGCTTTATCCGCATATGATATATTCTATTCTTTTATCCGCTTATCGATATAGATCGACTTACGCTAGTATTATACGTGATAGATGGCGATCGTTACTACTCACCAGGAGGCGAAGGGCGATGCGAGGTTACCCAGGAGAAGTACTTGAAGCTATCGCACTTACGGTATGAGTTGGGCGGCAGTTTAAGCGAGTTCCTGATGAGTTATCTGCGATTATGGATGGACGCCCACGAGTACGGTGTGACGGGATATGACGACATCAAGCGGTTACTCACTCGATTGCCAGTTGATTGGGTAGACTATGCAAGAGAAATATCGGGTGATTATATCTATCGTGCGGGCATTGAATATGACTTGATTGGAGATCTACCGAGGTTCGTCACCATCTTATCTATGTCTACACGGTGTATGCTGGGGCTGCAAGAGGGCCCTATCTCGCCACCAAGGAGTACACTTGGCGGGGCGACATGCCGGAATGGTTATACACAGAGGTCCCACGAGTGGTCAACCCCGCGGTACTAGATGAGATGGGAGCAGGACATCGACCGGCGCATGTGACGAGAGCATCGCGACCTAGGTCATTGGGAGTTCCAGTTCTTCCACCGATGACATTTGGACATCCGACGCGACCATCACCACCAGTTCCACCACCAATGACGGCACCTTATCACGAAGGGACATACATGGAAGCACATGATCATCAGGAAGGTTATGTTCCTATGCGTGATGTGTATGCCATAGGGGATGAGAGAGCCGGATCATCTCGTAGGCGTGCTGTTTGGTATGATTTTGTGATGATTCTTGGTATTATTTTACATGTTATTTTCTATGGTTTGTCCTATTTATGCCTTTGGTTCGATTAATATTTATCGATTCGGACTTACCGTTCGTCTCGATGTTTTGTAGGAAAACGGCATAAAATAGGATGAATTGGATCTGCCAAGGATAATATATTATTGAAGAGCATTTCGACGGAGTTCGTAGGCACAAGCGGTTTGTAAATCGGAGTTGACGCGAGAGAAGCGGAGCAAATGTCGGT
This sequence comes from Salvia rosmarinus, assembly GCA_036937905.1. Taxonomy (NCBI): domain Eukaryota; kingdom Viridiplantae; phylum Streptophyta; class Magnoliopsida; order Lamiales; family Lamiaceae; genus Salvia; species Salvia rosmarinus. The sequence continues at coordinate 52,906,804 of CM072816.1, forward strand.
CGCGCGTGCGTGCGAGCGCCCGCGCTCGCCCGCCGCCGCCGCCGCACGCCCGCACCAGCGCGCGTCACTCGGCCACCAGCGCTGGCTGGGTGCAGCGCGTGCCCAATTTACCTCCGGTGCTCACCTTCCCCGCCCGCACTCGCCTCGCCCCAGCGCCTCGCCTAGCGCTCGTTACCGCCCGCTCGCCCGCCGCTCCAGCGTCGCCCAGCAGCTTGCGTCGGCGACACAACTCGCCTCCCGCGCCCGCTTCCTCCTCCGTCCGGCGGCAGCGGCGTCCACACGTTCCGTCTCGGCACCATCTCGCGCACTCGGCCCGCTCGGTATCCATCTCGCGCCCGTCCGTGCCGGGCCTGCCAGCCCCTACTCCCGCACGCCGCTGCACCCTCCACGCTGCGTTTTGCTCGCCATCCGCGAGCGATTCAGTAGCGCTTCAGCTCTATTTTCACTCGCGCGTTCACTATGAACCAGCGCTCACAAATGAGGCAGTGAGTTTTCTGAGCCAGCGCTCATTATGAACCGACGCTCACTCCTATTTTAATATATATACGCGCGTTTAGGGCTGAGAAATGCGTCCGCAATTGAGTTCTATTTTCTCACGCAGCGTCCGCTGCTCTTCAGCTTTCTTCCACAGCTCTTCAACAGATCGATACAACAGATAATTTTAGTTTCAATTCCTGTTTTTAGTTTCATCTTTGAATGTTTGATTCATCAATTTATGCTTTGGATTATCAGTTCTTGTGGAATCAATTTTACAGTTTATTATTTGATGATTCTTGTCAATTCAATTCATAGTGACAGTGGATTGGATTTTCATGTTCCGTTGGTTTAATTTGCTTAATGATTTCTCGCTTTCGTTTATGTGCAATTAGATTTAGATTAGGAATGACAAACCACATGAATAATATGATTGCTTATGCTTTTATTCACGCTTTTGATTTATCGCTTTTGTAGTTCAACTAGGGATTGACAACCCCTGGTCTAGATTTATCGCTTTATTAGTATAGCTTGGGATTGACAACCCCTAGCTTAGGATGCTGTTTAATTCTCCGTATTTCTATTCCTGCATGTTCCTAACCTTCGTTGGCATTAGAATGTTTAGGTTTTTATCGCTTTCTGTGAGCAACACGAACATTAGGCCCTGTTAAGTTTTCCTTGAGAGACGACTCGTGTTAACTTACCACGCTATGATTACCTCGTACGATTGCGAGTAATTTGAGTGTGTTTTTAGCTCGATCAATTTTGACGCCGTTGCCGGGGAAAACTTTAGGCGTATTGTTTGTGTTGTTTATTTTCTGTTTTTCTTTTCGTTTTTATTTTGTTATACTCCAGTTGCGTGTGATCCATTTTTGTGTGAGTGTTGTGAATGCTAGGTTGCCGCCGTTTGATGGAAGATGTATGCTTTTGACGGCAACGCCGGGACCTATGACGCACATGGATTCCAACCCCGACAGGAATTTGAGCCTTACCAGCAACAATATGGTTCGGGGTGGAATAATCAACCCAACCCGGAATATTGGGATCCACAACCTGATTTGGGATGGTGGGATCCACAGCAGCAACAGGAGGCTCAGTCCGATTCAGAATGGTGGGAACCACATCCCGATTCGAGATGTTGGGACCCACAACCTGACTATGGATATTATGATCCACAACAGCCACAACCTCCACAGCAACAGTGGTATCACCCGCAACAAGAGTATTTTTCTACACCACCTCCACCACCACCTCAGAGGTATCCGTTGGATAATATGGAGACCGAATTGATTCAGACTCGCCACCAACGGTTGGATGCTGACGACACCAAAATCAGACGCTTGCAAGCAAAACTAGAAATGATGACTGAGAAACTGGACGAGTTGCTGCAACAAGATGCAATAGGGGAGCCTCCAAGCTCACCCTATGAGGCTCAGGCGACCACTGACCATCAGAGTTCACCATTGGATGATAGAGACACAACTCTTGAGCGTTTAGAGGCACGTGTCGATGGCGTGAAGTTGGTTGAGTATCAACGACAACTTGCGATGAGAGAACTTACGAGCCACCCCGTGAGGCTCAGCGGTCATTGTCCTTCAAGGTGATCAAGCGAGATGATCGTGTTGTGGAAGAGCCATCTCAAGATATTCTACCACCACAAGAAAAGGAGGAAGAGGTGGTAATCTCCGAGTTAGACTCCGACAAGTATGAGCCGACCATGAGAACACGGTTGAGGTAGTTCATGCGGTTTCGAGTTGATGAAGAGGATTGGGAAAGGGAATTTGTTAGCATGCCCGGACCACAATAGTATTGAAGGAACTACCGATGAAGTATGTGTTCGTGGAGGATGAGCAAGGAAGCGGTGATCTTTTCACCGAGCTTCTAATTTTGGAGAAAGCGGAGTTGACCTCGGTGCTTATAGAGGTGGTGAGCGGCTTTTTCAAGGCTGGCGATAAAGGTGTCTATGCCCTATCTGGAGCAACCTTTGGTATAGTCCTCCAGGGCACCGGATGGAGCTCATGGCATCATGATTATGGCGGACAGCCACATTGACCATCACCGTTGCTCTAATAAACACGTCGAGCTAATGACGTTAAACAAGCGCTCCGTGGGAGGCAACCCACGTTTTGGCTTTGTTTTCTTTTCTTTCTTTTTCGTTTGGTTTTCGTTGTTCTTTGATCTGTTTGTGCCGTTAAGTTTATTTTGCTCAGGTCTGGAAAGTTGTCAGCAGCGAGATGAAGCCGTGGTGCTCCAACTCTACAGCGCACATTCATCGTTTATCAGGGAAGTATCATCCTCTATAGTCATTTTGAGCTTTTAATGTTTTGAGCACTGGGGAGAGTGCTCGATTTAAGTGTGGGGGATGTTTGCTCAGTTTTGTGTGAGTGATATCTTGTTTTCGTATGCTTAATGACGTGCCCTTGTGCTTATTTTGATTGTTTGAACGTAAGCTTTGTCTATGCGAGTAAGTTAGGATCTTGATTTGTCTGTTGAACTCGTGGTATTGATCAAACCGATTTTGAATTTCAAAACTTTTGGTGATATATGATTTGAGTATAATGTGAATTGACGAGACTGTGATTGATAGAAATTGAATAGGGGGAAATTGATGTGATTTGTCAGGCTAATGTTAGGGGGAGTGTTAACATTGTGGTTGCCTATATACTTGTTTCATTTTATATATAAAAAAATGTGAAAAGAAGAAGAAAATGAGGAGAATGAAAGCTCCAAGATCTTGTTGAGATTGTTGAAATGGAGGATGGGATTATGTCCTCTTCTCGTAATTTGTGAAATGGACATGGAAACCACGTTAGGATACTCGAGTTCATCGAGTGCACCTTCGAATATAATTCCAAAATCTGTTAAAACATTCTTTGTGCTTTAAAAAAGAAACTTGTTGCTAAAGGTGACCACATTAGTTAGTTCACCCCTAACGGAGAGTTGGGTCTGAGCAGAGATTACCTTTTTATTTTTTGGAAGTCAATTGCCGTTCTTGATTTATTTCACATTATCTTTGAATTCGTAAACACTAAGTGTGGGGGAAATGCAATAAGGTTTGATTGATTAGAATAAGGGTAAAGTTGTATGAGTTATCTTTCGACTCTTATTAGTATAGACTTTGTTTGAGGACAAGCAAATGGATAAGTGTGGGGGATTTGTTTGGTATGATTTTTTGATGATTCTTGGTATTGTTTTACATGTCATTTTCTATGGTTTGTCCTATTTATGCCTTTGGTTCGATTAATATTTATCGATTCGGACTTACTTCATTCATCTCGATGTTTTGTAGGAAAACGGCATAAAATAGGATGAATTGGATCTTCCAAGGATCATATATTATTGAAGAGCATTTCGACAGAGTTCGAGGCACAAACGGTTTGTAAATCGGAGTTCGGACCGAGAAGCGGAACCAAATATCAAGTCGCGACGTGCGTGCACGAGCGCCAGCGCTTCGCCCGCCGTTGCCGCCCGCGCCCGCACCAGCGCCCGCGTCACTCGGCCACCAGCGCCGCGGCTGAGTCAGCGCGCCCAATTTACCTCGGCGCTCAAGGCCGGCCGGCTCACCTTCTCGCCCGCACTCGCCGCCCCTCGCGCCTCGCCCGGTAGCGCGCGCGCGCCGCTTCTTCGCCCGCTCCAGCGTCGCCCGCGCGCCTGCGTCGGCACACAACTCGCCTCTCCCGCGCCCGCTTCCTCCTCCGTCCGTGGCGGCAGCGGCGCCCACACGTTCCGCGTCCAAGCACCATCTCGCGACTCGGCCCGCGCTCGCCATCTATCTCGCGTCCGTGGCTGGGCCTTGCCAGCGCCCTACTCCCGCAGACGCCGCTACACCCTCCGCTGCGTTTGCTCGCCATCCGCGAGCGATTCAGTAGCGTTCTAGCTCTATTTTCACTCGCGCGTTCACTATGAACCAGCGCTCACAAATGAGGCAGTGAGTTTTCTGAGCCAGCGCTCATTATGAACCGACGCCACCCTATTTTAATATATATATGCGCGTTTAGAAATTGAGAAATCGTCGCAATTGAGTTCTATTTTCTCACGCGTCGTCACGCTCTTGACTTTCTTCCACACTCTTCAACGGATCGATACAACAGATAATTTTAGTTTCAATTCTGTTTTAGTTTCATCTTTGAATGTTTGATTCATCAATTTATGCTTTGGATTATCGGTTCTTGTGGAATCAATTTCTGATTTATTATTTGATGATTCTTGTCAATTAAATTCATAGTGATGATGGATTGGATTTTCATGTTCCGTTGGTTTAATTTGCTTAATGATTTCTCGCTTTCATTTATGTGCAATTAGATTTAGATTAGGAATGACAAACCCTATGAATAATATGATTGCTTATGCTTTTATTCACCTTTTGATTTATCGCTTTTGTAGTTCAACTAGGGATTGACAACCCCTGATCTAGATTTATCGCTTTATTAGTATAGCTTGGGATTGACAACCCCTAGCTTAGGATGCTGTTTAATTCTCCGTATTTCTATTCCTGCATGTTCCTAACCTTCGTTGGCATTAGAATGTTTAGGTTTTTATCGCTTTCTGTGAGCAACACGAACATTAGGCCCTGTTAAGTTTTCCTTGAGAGACGATTAGGGTTAGCTTTCCCTACTATAACACCTCGTACGATTGCGAGTCAATTGAAAGTATACTTTTGGTTGAACACGTGCTCGAGAGGAAAGCTCAGAGGAGGAATCCGAAGAGGACCCGGAAGAAGAAGAAGATCCTGTGGAGGATCCAAGCGAGGACGAAACTGCAAGGGAGAACCATGGAGACGTGAATAGAAACATGGATGAAAACGGATATTAGTATACGAGTAGTATGTAGTATGTAGTATGTAGTAATGATGTTAACAAACAATATAGAATCATAGTATTTTAAGACGCCTTATAACCAGTATGTAGTTGACAGTGGTATACATAGTACAGTGTGTACTTAGCTTCCTTTTGCGCTTAATGACTTGTACAGAATGGTCCTTTTGAGGCAAAGTTTTCCATATATATATGATGACGACCCAAGATGGGCTTTTATGAACATTAAGTTGTGCGAAAAGAATGATGGTTGTTTAAGTTGTTTTATGATACGATCTTATAAGGATGTTATGTATATTCAAGCGCAATGAGCGATATTCTAATACTAACTACGTTTTATTAACGAGAATGCCGCCTGACGTGCACCTCGGCGAGGAAGTGAGGCGGGGTAGAGGAAGGCAGGGAGGTAGGATACTACAGGCAGAAAGTGAGGAGATCCCAGTGCCACCCCACCTCCACCGACCGTAGAGTGGAAGAACTTTTTAAGGCAGAACCCGCCTCCTTCAATGGTAAGGAAGCCACGAGGATGCCGAGCAGGTGGGTCGGGGCTATCGAGCAATTTTCGACTTTTTTGTTTGTACTACGAAGAAAGGTTATCTTGCATGACATTTCAACTCACCGGACCGGTGACCGACGGTGGGAGGCAAGGAGAAAGACACTAACCGGAACAAATGGAATACTTCACAGGATGACTTCAAACGGAAATGTATGATAAGTACATTCCCAAAAGCTATCGGAATAAAAAGGAGGTTCAATTTTTCACCACAGGCAGACAAGATGTCGGTCATCGAGTACGACCGATCGCTCGCGATATGTCTAGATACGCCCGGTTTAGTGAATCTTGACATGAAAATGTCGAAAAATTCAAGGCGGGATCGAGACATGAGATAAGGATATCGTTGGCGGTCATGGCGACTTAACCTATCTGGAGGCTCTTAGTCGGGCATTAGACATAGAGGTTGCGATGCCCGAGGAGAAATCCGCACCGACCCGATCCACGTAATGTCGGTGACAAAGGGAAACGCAAATGGGAAGGAAGTTCTAACAACAACAATCTCAACCGAGGAGGCTTTAATAACAACAACAAGAGGCCATGGCAGAATAACATGGCTCCGCAAGGGCAAGGTTGGAGGAGACCCGTATTTACTCCACCTACCCAAGAGATAGTAAGGATTCCACCATGCCCGAAATGCAACAAAAGGCACACGGGGGTGTGCATGGCTGGAAATCCCATTTGCTATAAGTGTGGCGTAAGGGGCCATTATGCAAATGAATGCCCTGGGATTCGCCAGATAACTATGGGGAGGCCAAATCAAACAGGCCCTACCCAACCATTAAGGGCAATTCAGTACCAACCCCACCACAAAGAAGAAGAAGAAGAATGGCGAAGACAGCGGCAGAGACAAGAAGAATCGCGGCAACGGCAATATCAGCAGAGGCAAGCACCTCGCCGGCGCGGCCGGCCGGCGAGCCTATGCGGTACATAGGCGTCAGAACGAGCAGAACCAAGGTAACCTAGCGGGTATGGGATTACTTTGCAATATACCTATTATACTACATTCGACTGGGTGCTTCGCATTCTTTCATTTCAAAAGCATGCGTTGATATGTTAGAACTTAACCCTGAGGAAACAAATCAGGAAATGAGGATCTCATCACCTATAGGAGGTATTATGACCGTTACTCATGCTTGCTCGAACTTAGAGTTGAACTTAGGCTCACTTAAGGTTCTAGCAAATAACTTGAACATAATACCTATGGGGGATGTAGATATAATCCTAGGAATGGATTGGTTGGCCGAAAACCATTCCACGATCTTATGCAAGGAAAGAAGAATTTCGATGCAACCACCGGGAAAAGAAGTTACGAACTTCTATGGGATTAGTATGGGAAAGAAAATCCCAATAATATCCGCACTCCAAGCACGGAGAATGATGAACAAGAAGGAATGTCAAGCATTCCTTGTTTATCTAAATGGAGAAGAAAAAGCGGAAACGAGGGTCGAAGACGTAGAAATTATTCGAGAAATTCCAGACGTCTTTCCTGACACATTACCAGGACTACCCCCAGACAGGCAGCTAGAGTTCACAATTGATCTGGAGCGGGATCGCTCGAGATCAGCGCCTTCTGAGAATGGCACCCAAGGAACTCGAAGAGTTGAAAATCCAAATTCAAGAGTTATTGGACTTGGGTTTTATTAGGCCAAGTGTTTCACCATGGGGAGCGCCTGTCCTATTTGTCAAGAAAAAGGATGGTTCGTTAAGAATGTGCATCGATTACCGAGAATTAAACAAATTGATGCTTAAGAACAAATATCCGCTACCAAGGATAGACGATTTGTTCGATCAGTTGAGAGGTGCAAGCGTATTCTCGAAAATCGATCTTAAGTCAGGCTACCATCAGCTAAAGGTACGACCAGAGGATATATCTAAGACGGCATTCCGAACAAGGTATGGTCACTACGAGTTTGTAGTAGTACCGTTCGGACTAACCAATGCACCTGCCGTATTTATGGATCTTATGAACAGAGTGTTCCATCCATACTTGGATAAGTTTGTCTTAGTCTTCATAGATGATATTCTCATCTATTCAAAGAACGAGGAGGAACATAAGGAACACTTGAGAACAGTGTTACAGACCCTACGAGCCGAACAACTTTATGCTAAATTCAGCAAGTGTGAATTTTGGCTTAAAGAAGTAATATTCCTTGGACACATTGTGTCGTGGAAGGAATAAAGTTGATCCGCAAAGGTCGAGGTCAGCACAAGGATGGAAAGCGCCGACCACTCAAAACAAAATTCAAGTTTCTAGGATTAGTGGCTACTATAGGAGATTCATTGAAGGATTCTCCAAGATAGCAAGGCCAATGACACAGCTACTTCGAAAGGGGATTAAATTCACATGGACTGATGAGTGTGAGGCAAGTTTCCAAACGTTAAAAGAGAAACTGACTAGTGCACCGGTGTTAGCTGTTCCAGATTCAAACAAAGAATATGTTATCTATACCGATGCTTCCAAAAATGGACTTGGTTGCGTATTGATGCAAGAGGGGAAGGTAATAGCTTACGCATCGAGGCAACTTAGACCACATGAGTTAAACTACCCAACTCATGATTTGGAACTGGCAGCTGTGGTTCACGCCTTAAAAATTTGGAGACATCATCTCTACGGAGTAAGATGTGAAATCTTTACTGACCACAAAAGTTTAAAATACTTTTTCGAGCAAAAAGATCTGAACATGAGACAAAGGAGATGGCTCGAACTAGTAAAAGACTACGACTGTGGCATAAACTATCATCCAGGGAAAGCCAATGTAGTAGCAGATGCCTTAAGTCGTAAAGGTCAATCAAAGCTTGGATGTCTCTTGACAAAGGAAGGAAAACTCATCGAAGAGTTTGAGAAAATGTCAATTGAGATAGTTGAACCACCAAAGACAATCATGGATAATGTTGCTACACTTACTATGATGTCTGATTTAAGGAATAAAATCATAGAAGAACAAAGAAAGGATGAGGAACTAGAAAAGATAAGGGTTAAAGTGAGAATGGGAGAACAGAAAGGTTTCAAAGAAGCATCTGATAACGCTATATTGTTTGAAGAGAGGCTATGCATTCCAAACAATGACGAGCTTAGAAATGAAATCATGAGTGAAGCTCATGATACTCCTTATACCGCCCATCCAGGCAGTACTAAAATGTACTAAGACTTACGAGGAAAGTTCTGGTGGGAAGGAATGAAGAGAGACATAGCCTCTTTCGTCGAACGTTGTCTTACTTGTCAACAAGTAAAGGCATTACATCAAAGGCCATATGGAAAGCTGCAACCTTTGGAAATACCTGAATGGAAATGGGACGACATAGCTATGGATTTTGTAACGGGTTTACCAAAGTCACAAAAAGGTAACACTGCTATATGGGTAGTAGTGGATCGCCTTACAAAATATGCTCACTTCCAACCAATTCGAATCACCTATGGATCCGATAAATTAGCCCAGCTATATGTGAAGGAAATTGTACGTCTGCATGGAATACCGAAATCTATCACTTCTGATAGAGATTCGAAGTTTACTTTGAGATTTTGGGTAAGGTTACAAAAGGAATTGGGAACGAAGCTGAATTTCAGCACAACTTTTCATCCACATACGGATGGCCAATCAGAACGAACAATCCAAACACTAGAGGATATGTTGAGAACGGTAGTATTGGATCGAGGCGCAACTTGGGAACAAGTTTTACCGCTCATTGAGTTCGCCTATAATAATAGTTATCAGGCGACAATCAATATGGCCCCATATGAAGCATTGTATGGAAGGAAATGTCGATCACCACTTTACTGGGATGAAGTTGGTGATAGGAAAATTTTAGGGCCGGATACAGTTGAAGAAATGATTGAAATTGTGCGCCAGATAAGACAAAGAATAAAGGAAGCTCAGGATAGGCAGAAATCATATGCCGATACCCGTAGATCCGAGCTAGAATTTGAGTGTGGAGACAAGGTTTTCCTTAAAGCCTCTCCGTCTAAAGGCATTGTAAGATTTGGGGTAAAGGGAAAATGGAAACCACGATTTATAGGACCTTACGAGATCCTTGAGAAAATAGGCCCTGTAGCCTATAGATTAGCGTTACCACCAAGTTTGGGCAATGTTCATAATGTGTTTCACGTGTCTCAATTGAGGAAATACATGTATGACCCGAAACACGTAATACATCATGATGACGTGGTCTTAAATCCTGATATGAGCTACGAAGAGGAACCTGTGGCTATTTTGGACCATAAGGTTCAACAATTGAGAAATAAATCAATCCCGTTAGTGAAAGTCCTATGGAGGCACCACGGACAGGAAGAAGCTACGTGGGAACTCGAGGACGCGATGAAAGAGCGATACCCCGAACTCTTTTGAGGTATGCAAATTTCGAGGACGAAATTTTTTTTTAGGGGGGTAGAATGTAATATCCCGTAATTTTAATACTGAATTACGATAATAAATTCAGTAATTAGTATTATTAATTCAATAATTAAAATCTTAATTAGTCAACTCTTGACTTTGACCAAGCATAATTTGATAATTTCTATGTGAGATTCACTGATGCTTAGTGAATTAAGGAATATAATTTTCAATATTCCTTCGAACATAATTTTCTAACGTCGAATAAATTCGACAGTTACGTCTTACAGTATTATTAAGCAGTTAAGCTTAATTTAAAAATTCCTATTAATATAGGAATAAATAAAGTTGTAAGAAACTTTATTTTGAACATTTTTGAGATAATTAAAATATGAGAAGTTAGAGACATTTCAAACGTCTACGTTTAGAGATAATGCGATAACTTTAGCAAATGATCTCGGAATTATAAAATTCAAATTCCTATAATTATATTATTATATAAAAGCATTATTTATCATTAAATAATGCTAGAAAATTTAAAGAATAGAATATACCCTATTTTGAGATTTTTGAAATATTAAATTTCGAAATTAGGGTTTTTGGAATCTAAATTATTTTAAATACTTTTCTATGATTAAATTTATTATCTAAGACATATAATATGTCACATAATTATATAATAGCTATTTTATACAAGAAAATCAAATGTTTGGAAAATAACCCTAATTTTCGAAAATGTGAGCTTCCTAAGCATAATTTAATTTTTATTCTTATTCAATTAATAATGTATGATAATTATTATATTATTATGATGTCATTAAGGATAAAATGAGGTGTATTACAAGTTGCACAAGTGGGATCACACTTGTGCCAAAAGTGGCGTAAATTTTGGTGGATTTTGTATGATTTTATGTACAAAATATCATCCTACAATTAATGAAGCCTATGATTATAATTTTATCATGTATTGGGTGCAAAGTTGAGGTAATTAGCTAATAAAACAAATCATCCTAAGCTCATTAATTGTAGGGGCCGAAATGGTTGAAAAATGGTTGAAAAATATTTAATTTCATACTATATAATAGGGACACTTGTTGGAGTTGAAATTTTTGACTTTTCAAAAAGTAACTTTATACTATATGATAATGATATATTATATATCATAAGAAAATAAAATCCTAGACTAAGAAATTGAAAATGGCGTGAATTACATAAGTATGATATAATATGATAAATTCTCTAATTCTTGGTAATTATGTGATAATTTATTTATTAATGGATAATATAACATAATAAAGTATATAGTATAAGAAAAAAATATAAATCAACCTTAGGCTATTGAGGATAGCCGACGCACACACACATGTATAAATTGTGGATTTAATTATTTGTGATAAGTAGGGTACAAGATATTAATTAAGTGATAAGATCACATGATGATGTGTTAAGAGATAAGATGAATTTTTGTCTATTTGCTCCACTTGAGGGCCGACTATGTTGACAAAATTAGGATAGGATTTAGTTGTCATCTTAGTATAATTATTACATACAAATAAATTAGTTCTATAAATAGGGCATGGGATCAAACATGCTCCCATTTACAAACCCATAGTACCGAAACCTTGTAGAAAAAAAAAAGAGTGTTCATCAAATTTCCATCCCAATTCTTAGACAAATAAGCCTTGCCGATTAAAATCCATACCGATTAAAAGGTTAGATTTCTTACATGCTAGAATTTTCGATTTTCGTCCGTTAGAATTCATGTTATAAGCATTGTTCATATGTGACATTTTCGAAAATTTCATAGCATATGCTAAAGTGTTTAGATATTATGTTTATATGATGTTATTAAGCATGTATATTAATTATATCATAAAATTAAGCATGGTATTAAATTATTTATGTGGACCGAAAACTTAGGCGTAATATATATTGATGATTATGATTTTTAATTGTTGTTTTGAGCATGAAATCATGATCTAGGGTATTAAATATGCTTATATGAATTTATGTAGAATTTTTGGAAAACTATAGCCTATACTTTTATAAATACCGAAAATATATGTATATGATAAAATGTTGTGATATAATTCATAATTAAGTGTTATAATAGCATATCAAGTGTGTAGATTCATAATATATGGTTGTGAGAATTTATTGAAATTTATAAAAATTATTTGGACCTAAGTTGAAATTTTCGAACATGACTTAGGTAAATTAAATTCAATAGTTCATAATAAATAACAATTATGTTATAGTAAGCATAATTGAGGGTGATTAATTGTTATATGAATTTATTGGAATTTTTAAAAATCAATTGCTTGGTTTATGGTGAAAACCGAAAACCTTATGTTAAAATACTAAGGTTTATAAATTTTATTTGACTAAGGTAATTACATATTATTAATCATATGATAAAATAGTGTGACATGTGAATTTATAGGAATTTTTGCACAAGTCTAAGCTATTTAATTCATAATAGCCGAAAACTTTATATTATGTGTATTAATGTTATAAATTTATTTTATCAAGAATAATTACATAATATGATCTAAAATAATGTTTTAGACATAGTATGATTTTATAGGAATTTTTGGAACAAGAATTGCACATAAAATGATAGAATTTCATAAATAATTGAAAAAGTCAAATGTTGATTTTTGTGACCAAAGTCAAAATTGTTGACTTTTGGTTGACTTGGTCAAAATAGTTGACCAAAATCGTTGACCAAGGTCAACAGCACGCAAATCGATAATCGTGATCTATGTGACGAAGACGCTTAGTAACAATGCTACTTACGTTAACGTAAGTACATTAAAACGTACATTATATACTAAAAAGGTAGGATATCCTTTATATGTTGAGAAATTTCATAATCGACATCAATCGATTAGGAAACGTTAAAATAAGTCCGACGTAAGCCTTATTTTATACGTAGAACGTTATAGAACGTCTCTATCAAACGTGACCGACGTACTAAAATAATTCTTACGTAAAGGTGATACGTGGAAGGGGCATTGAAGTAGGAAAGAGACCATAGTTGAAAGACCTACGATACGAGGTGGGCTTTACTCGAAAACCCTTTATTTGACGACTTTCTTGAAAAGTATTTATTTACAAGCTTTCGGTTGAGAAATGATTATGAGCGTTATTCAATTACATGCCCAAAATATTTATGTTTTAACGTATGTATCCTATCATGTTGTTGGGCGAGCCAACTATGAATGTGAATCGCTTATTGGGTAGCTCCCAATTTGAAAATCGATATCGGATCTAGTCCGATCGTAATTCACAGCTAGGGTTAACGGTACACCGGTGTGTGATCGTGAGCCGTTAGTAACATCATCGGCGGTCATGGATCCTAGTCGATGCGTAATCCCCGACTATGTGATTGTGAGTCGTTAGCAACATCTTCGCCGATCACGGCGTTGGTAGAAGGAGGCATACTTTACGGCGTGAGATCAGTTATGAACAGTTACGTAAATGATACGGATCATACGAATCAGAAAATGCATGGCCAGGCGAATCTTTTGATAAATGATAAAGTATTTTGGTATTCACGAGTTATTTCGACTAAAATCCTCGTGTTATACTAATGGGCAGTGTAATTCAATAAAATTATTTTGGCATGAGTCCACTAAGTGCAATCTTGTACTTAGCCCTACATGTTTGTTTTTAAATGTGCAGGTTGAGCTGCGGATGGGATGGACAAGTGTTGAGCAGTCGGAGTTTTGTCGCTAATAGTTTACCTTTGATGTATATCGTCATATATGCATTCACATGCTTTTCGCTGTTCAAAACACTTTATTATATTTTGGATATTACTTATGTTACCTCCAGATCAGTTGAATCCCTTTTGTTGATAATCTGTTGGTCTAGTTGTATGAAATCGTTGTGTGTTTATCTATAAATGTTTGAAGTCTTGAAGGGTTGTTGGTCAGTATGTTCTTAATCCCTGTTTAATAGTAACAGTCCCGTCTAATCCGTACTTTAGATTGGCGGGCTGTTACAAAGATACATTCTGACTTTTCTTCGTAGCTTAAATCTTGTTCGCGAACATTTTTTGTCTTGAGATATGATGTGTTTTGGATTAAACACATATATCTTCCTAACTGCAACTTATAGAGCACATCGCGAATATTTTCGAATCTCAGAGCAAATGCTAATCTGTAGACGACTAGCCAATCTTTCTTGAATCTCGTATAATTCGATACATTTTTATAATTTCTTGGATTCTTATCTTTCTTGTCATACAATTACGACCATTTCTTTAATCATGTCTGGTCCAAGCGCTTTTCTTCTTCAAATGCGTTTTTTTAAAAAAAAACGACGATCTACACTGTCTGTCGTAGAAAACTTTGTAGAGCGCCATATAAATCTTGATTCTAAACTTATCGTCTAACGTCTAGATGGTCCATTTAAATTGACCATCTAAAGCGGATAAAAGCTATACTAGAATTCAATCTCGTATCCATCTTTATTGTAAACTCATCCAAAACGAGATGTAAACTTGGGTCTCTGTTTGAGGTGATTGAGACGAGCACTTCATGTAAACGTACTATCTCTAGATGTACACTTGAGCTAACTTGTCAGCTCCATACGTGATAAGAATCATAATAACATATGCGTATATCGTGAGTCGATTGATTGTCACCCACGCTTCGAGTTGGGTAACTAACATGTATATCTTCTCATCCTTTCAATTGCATAAAGAACATCACAATCGATATGTAGAAGTCACGATCATATACTGTGACAACTTTCTTCCTTTGCTTCATGCTTGTAACTAAATTTCTTTCTGTTTACAGAATCCTGAGGTATACTTTTCATTCGATTCTTCCTTGAATTGCTCCCACATAAAATTCTTTAATTGCCGAAAGAAAGAACTTTCTGACATAATCTTCATCTGAAAACTGTTGATCCTTCAACATTAACGATATATATATGAGATGCTCTTGTTCAGAGTTCTTCAAAAACGTAAAACTCGTTCAACGAAGCGATCTTATTCTTTAACATCAGTTGGGTTATCAACTTTATGAAAGGATAAAAGATCTTGACGCAGAAAGATTCTGAAATTCTATAATCGGTTTAAGAAGAGAAGGTATAAGTAAGTTTTGAAAAGAACTATGCTTTCTTATTCTTCCTCTTCAGAATAATGAATGAGAATTTCTTTTTCTAGGTGATGTACTGCATTGCAAACGAATACCAAAATGCAACATATTTTGCTTATCCAGAATCAGGAAAAAGGTTTTCAATTGACAAACAGGCTCAGATCGCAAAGATCTTCAAAATTGCTTATCACAAAGTTATGATGTGAAATAAAATAGCTGAATAGCAAAATGATCGTATAGATATCAAGGAAAGGAATTTGTATCTCTAAGGGTTTTTACAAAATAGGGAAAAACTTTGTCATCTGGTTATGCTCTGATATCTCTGGCAATCACATCCGATATAATCTATAACTATCAACTTCCACTCTGTCCACTAAAAGCTGTCTTTGAGAGGCAATTGACATCCCATCTACGGTTGTAGCTGTGCTGTGCCAACAATTTATACAACTTGAGTTCATACACAAAAATTCCGATACACTTGGAGTCTCGATAAACTAACTTGAATCTTTTCTCAAATCTCCAAAGGAGAAGTCTTGGAAACATAAAAGAATAGAACAAACTGAATCGACGTAGAAATCTCAAGAGATGCGAACGACTGATTGCATTAATCTGGGTCAATAAGAAGCATCTCAATATCGATTTAAGAATAATCAAATTGTATAAGATCTACATCGGATTCAGGCATAACTAACCAAGCAATTGTTAAGGAGGACTCTATTTTTAGAATAAGGAGCTATTATAATGTTTAGGCATATAAGAATCAACATTTATGGATTCAAGGTTTTCACCATCATCACCCTCAAATAGAGAAGGAAAAAAAATTTCAACCAACTGAAGCTGATAAACAACTGAGATAGATTTAGCAATAGGAAAATGAATCAAAAGAAGGGGATCGAGTGTAAATAATATTGGAATTTGATGGTGACTAGGAATCTGGAAAAATCAGCTTGCTCAAAGCAACAAAACCAGACTCAATATGATCAATGGCACAACAACAACCCAAGCTTGCCACTCTTTAGGCATTAAAGAAATCAACTAAAATTTTCCATCTAATCTCAATACGCCTTGCTCAAACGTCTCTTTCCACAATCGATAGAGTCAAACGAGAAATTCGTCCAAGGTAAATTTACTCTATATATATATATATATATATATATATATATAACGCTTTGATCTTTGTTGTCGACGACAAAGCAGTCGCACTCTTACGAACCATTTGGACGATCTTCATCATTCTAATGAAGAGTACTCAAACCTTATAGAGACATACTCGTTTTGTTCTGCCATCTCATCGTTTCTCATAATTTCTTTTCAACTTTAGCTCAATGAGCGATATTCGCTTCAAGCGTACATTCACATACAACAATTCATTTTATAAGGCGTATACTCAATCATCATCTGTAATAATCATAATCATAAGCACAAACTTTTACCTGTTGAGCTAGAGATGACGGAATCGAATGCTGAGCTTCTCTCAAGGAAGATTATCTCGTTAACTCATTTTCTCAATTCAAAATCAAACAACTGATTCTATAACTCAAATTCTCAAAATAGAGTCAGACAGCTGACTCATGACTCACCTTCTCAAACAAAACCATTTCAAAAAAAAAAATTCACATGTTCAAGGTGCATGATCTGCACAGGACTTTCAAAGATACATAAGGATTCACAAGCTCAAAATTTCAAAACTGTGCACAAACTGCACAATTTACACACAACTTCAGGATTCAAAACCGCTCTGATACCATTCTGTCACGACTCGGGATTAGAGAGAAAATTTAACGACAACGGGTTCAAACATATGTCAAGAGAAGAGATGACAACAACTTTCTTTATGAATGAATCTAACATTTACGGTTCAAAAAGGTAAAATATAAAGTAGGTTTCCAAGAATGTTTTGTCAACAAGAAGAATTTATCAACAATTTAAAACAAGGAAGTACAACGGTTCAACCGAATAATATTAAATACAACGAAAACCATTCTGAACATTCAAGAAATCCTTGTTCACCGAACATTGGACATGATCACTTTATCGTATCAGAATATATAAGCAAGTAAGGTCAAAGCTCGGCAACGAAACGTGGCTGAGAATTATGTATGAAGACATAACTCTCTGGGCAATAAAACATATCAATAACAATAGAACAACCTTAATATGAATCAACATTTAGAGAAGTTCCTTCGCGCAACATTCGATTCCAGCATTCTCTCCAGCTCAACCTGCATATTTAGAAATATATGCAGGGTGTGAGTACAAAAATGCACTCAGTGGGTATACGCCAAAAACATAAAGATAAACTTTGCCCTTAGGGCTATAAACTTGGCTTGCCATAACATGTACTTTCATAAATAAATAATTACTTGCTTTCATATCATCATAATATCATATGCATATGCATGTATCATGTTTGCATGCAACTTTTTTCTCTCATTCCCATATCCACGGATTCTTTATGCATGTTGAGAAGTAGGCC
Source organism: Salvia rosmarinus (assembly GCA_036937905.1). Lineage (NCBI taxonomy): Eukaryota > Viridiplantae > Streptophyta > Magnoliopsida > Lamiales > Lamiaceae > Salvia > Salvia rosmarinus. Next base: position 52,924,563 of record CM072816.1, read on the forward strand.
TCCTTCTCAAACACCTTAATATCACATACCCGAGTTGGACCCGAAGGTTCTCAACTACGGTCATACCCGACGTCGGTAAATTCTTTCTTTTTCTTTCTTTCTTTTCTTTCTTTCTCGTGGATAGGTAGTGCATCATGCTTATGCTCATGCTCAAAACTTTGGCAAGTCAATCAACTTTTCAAATCAATGCATGTCATAAATCTCATGTCATCTTTCATGCATAATCATATCATATCTTTTGAAAACATTTAAAAGCATAAACAATATAGAAAATACTTATACCCACCTCGATGTTCCTTAGAGCTAAGGAACTAATTCCCAATTCCATTTCTTTCTTTATCCATATCTTATCCTCATAGAACGGCATAAATGCCTAGCAAGACCAAACAAGAACATTACTCATCTTTAGTCGTCGACACGACTATTTCTTCTTGATATCAAAACTAAGACTCTAAGGTCTATCAAAACTTGGGTCATTGCATCCTCTAACATCTTATTAACAAACAAATTTATCGAATTTCTGCAACAGAACGCTTATATCGTGACGCCATATCAATACCAAACCATCCAAACATAGCCCAAACTCCACCAATTCATCACCATATGTCTCAATGATCATATAAAACTCAAAAATAAGCTTCAATCATCTCATCTTAATCATCAACCGAAAATCCCCTTAAGACGTCACTTAAGGTCTAACGTCGAAAATTCACGTGAGACGTCATCTAACACCAACGAACCTATATACATGCTCAACTATCATTAAATATCATTATTTTATCAATAAAACATAAAGATCAAAGCTTTGTCTTTGAAAACTTAATTTCGCCGACAAACTAAAATTTCACCATTTTTGAATACGTCGCGGAAAAATCCGAATAAATCATTTTAGGCTTTATTCATATCATAGAGTTCAAATATGAAGTCCAAATGATCAAATAAAATAAAAAATCCAACATTATAACACTTAGGGTTTTCGGCCATTTGGGGCTTTTTCGTATACTTTCGATTTCAAACGTTTTTCTTGTTCCAAACACGTTTATATCAATCCAATAACATATATATAAAGTAAATTCAACCATAACAACATCATAAATTCAAGATCAAGCATGCCCTTATTTCGAAAATTTCATGAATTTACAATTAATAAACATATGATTTACAAATTCAACGTTAAACAATACGTAGACGTCGAATCCATCATAATATTAACAAATAATCAAACAAAACATAATCCTTCAAATTTTCAGCATATAACCGAAAATATGAAATAACATATGCTCATGAATTTTAAAATTTTCAATCCAGTAGATGTATTCTAGAGACTAGATTATATCTCGTTTCAAGACGGATCGAAAATTCAACTACCGATCTTCATATTTTCTCTTGGAATTTTGTAAATTAGTGTGTGTTCATGTGTGTGTTATGTTAGTTTTGGCTGCAAATTGAGATGAAATGGTTTTAAAAGTATAGGTATACTTATGTAATAAATAAATTAATAAAGGTAAAATAGTAATTTCACATTATCAATTAATTTTTCTTTTATTTTTCCAAAACATAATGGTGCCAACACACCATTTTCTAGAGAATTCCACAAAACAATTTTCCTATTTTTATCCTTTAATTTTCGTAATTAATAATATTAATAATAATAATGATGTATTTTCATGTAATTTTCCAAAATATTCAAGAAAATTCCATAATTAATTCCCAAAAATTCAAATATTGAATCTTATTTTCTTAACACCTTAAACTCATCATTTTCATCAATATAAAGTTCCAAAATTATAAAATATATGTCACGACCCCATTCCGGACCAACCCGGACTGGAGAGCGACTAATACTAGGAGTAGTATTTTAGGGGATTACATGGGTAAAATAAAGATGCATAAAATAAACCAACATGCTTGAAAGGTAATATGAAGTGATGTTATAATGTTTTTGAAAAAAGTTTAGCCATCGGACCCCAAAACTTGGCCTCGATCCGATGGACCTCGATAGTTTGTAACATAAAGCATAATTAAAGGAGTTCGAGTATAGCAATGAGTGTGTGAATACATATACGACGATATGCATTCAAGGTATAACCCAAAAATTCAAGTAAACCGGTCAAGGACTTTGGACTCCTCAACACATCCCCATCATCACCATCGAGCTCAACCGCACATTTAAAACAAACATGCGGTGGCTAATACAAGAAATTGCACTCGGTGGACTTATGCCGAAAACATTTGATGATATTTGATTACGCCGCCAATATCGAGTAAGTCACAGTGGTTTTAGTTAAAATGCCTTGTGCTTACCAAATCATTTTCGCTCAGAAACATAGCTCGCCTGCATTTTCTTGGTGTGTATGGTCCGTATCTCATAGTCACAATACATAATAATAAATAAATAAACGCCGAGAGTGAGGCCTCCCATCTACGACGCCGTGACCGCCGTAATCCCGACAAAGACACAAATACTGCAAGCATATGTTAACACAACAGATAGTTCCAACCTTCACGCCAATCCTAGCTGTGCATTTATCATCCCAAGACAGACCCGACATTAAAAGGTTGGGTGCTACCACAACAATTGATATAATAGTTCCAACTATCTCCACGCCTCTACCCGGCATAACAGATAGGATCCATACACAAACGAAATATTTTGGCGGTGTAATGCAAGAAACATTTGTTAAACAACAGGATAAGTGCCGTAAGTAAATTCATTTGAAATAACAAGAAGTTACGTTTTGGTGGGGTAAGAAAAGGCCCACATTTAAAAGATAGGAAGCCCACCGACTATGGTTCGTTGTAAAGTCCCAGTTCGATCGCTCGTCAAAATCCCGTCACGCTTTTGCCACACCTTTACGAAAAGCGAGGCTTTAGTACGTCGTCAAGTCTTTCGAGACTTTCGAAAGCTAATATAACTTCGATATTTCATATCGATGTGAGATCGAATTCTTAGTGAATTCAATACGCCTCTAACACGTATCACATCAATTGTTCTCGCTCGAGACACGCTCAACGATTAGCACGCTTTCGATATATGGATTTCATTAGTGAAATCTTTCTTTCTAATGAGGTATCATACTCAATTAGTATATCTTACGCATCGACGATTTATAAACGATAATCGCACGCTTGACTCAAAAGTCAACGAAGTCAACACTAGTCAACAAAGTCAATGATTTTGACTTTTAAATAGTAATTTCACTATTTTGTTTTATAAATCGAATTTGATCGATTTGAAAACGCCAAGTCCTATTTCTCGATTTATCTTGTAAATCAAGGACTTATAAATATTTTCGATTTTTAATAACTCTTTTATAATTAAAAAGCGTATTTTGGTTTTTAAAACGTTATAAAACGAACGTTTGTCTCAAACATAGCAATCTATGTTTATAAAATTTTGTAAAATTTATAAACTGTCCAGAATATTAATAGACATATATTTTATTAATAAACTGTTTTAAAAAGGATTTAAAAATCCTTATTAATTATCGAAAATTCGAAAATAAATTTAAAAATGTCAAATGACCTTTGAAATTTTTTCTAAATTAATGTAGTGCATTATTATACACTATGGTCCAGAATATGAATTTATCAAATTCATATGGTATTATTTGCTATTTATTTATATATATACATATATATATTTACGGTAATTCCATTAAATAGGGAATAATCATCCAAAAATTCCCAAAATTGATATATATCTATTATAATATCCCAACATCAGTATATAGTATTAATATAACCCATAGTTCATCATAAGCATTCATTTCACAATATCTAACACTATTCACTAGTAATTACAAGATAATTACCAAATAAATAGCAAACACTTTCTAAAAATTCCAAATAAATTCCAACATGATTAAACATTATATTATAACATTGTAACATCATAATATCAACCAAACCAATTTAAATCGTCACCATATGAGCTTGTAATGCTCTCGGCTTTTTCGATTCAAGGTGTTGTTTGATTTTCAAAAATTCCAATAATTATATACTATGTTTATACACTATAGTATAGTAATATAACATCATAATATTTATCAAAACTAATTAAATCATCACCTTCAAGAGCATATCACTCACGGTTTATTTGATTTAATTTAGTATTTGATTTCCAAAAATTCTAATAATTTTACACAATACATAAACAATATACTAAAGCACTAATACACCATTGCATGTTCAAAAATAAAATCATACACCAACCTATGAAATTTAAATGCTCACGGTAATTTTTAGAAATCAAGTATATGGTTTTCAAAAATTCTAATTAAATCATAGAACATATAATCAAGGTTCTAAAGCAATAATATGCTATCAGATGCTTGAAATAAAATCATACATCAATGTACATCATACATAAGCTCACGGTTTTGTAAGAATAAAAGCTAGGGTTTTCTAAAAATTTCTAAATTAATACCATAGTCTTAAATCATATAATAGAGCAATAATACATCACTAAAATACTTAGAACATGCTCGGTCATTATACATATTTTGTATACTTTCAAAATTATTTCAAACACCTACTATGGTTCAAAATCATGCATAGGCTAGATATATCCATACATTTCATATATAACAACCTATGTTCATCTAAACACATTTTCTCACATTTTGTACATAAAACCTTAAGAACACATATTCATCCATAAAACATTTAAAACATACATATTCATGTATATACAACCTTCAAACATATACACATATATATAAACTGTTTTCGATTTTTCGAGTAATAGAAGAGAGAAATCGGTGCTATGGTCTTAGTATTACCTTGAGAATGGTCTAGTATCCAAGAACAAAGTATGTATCAAGGTTGTGAAGTGGAGAAGGGAGAAGAAAAATCTGAAAATGGGGGAAGAGCTCTCGGTTTTGGGCAGAATTTTGAGAGAATGGAGAGTGTATTTTGTGAGTTTGAAAGTTGGAGTGAAAGATAATGAGTAAAATGAAAAGCCTCTCTCCCTATACCTCTCTCTCACTCTCGATTTTGGGCAAGGAAAAGGGCAAAATCTGCAGCCCCTTGGTAGTTGTTTAGGTGATGATTGAAGTGTGTTAAAGGAGCTATTCATGTATTGGGCAATTTCAAAAAGGAAATCATTGTGCATGGTAAGAGATGAAGCATAATCAAGATGGGGGGTTTAGGCTGATTTTATTTTAAAATACTCTTAATACATTGTATTAATCATATAATAGGTCATAGATATATAATACATGCCAATAAAATAATAAAATCATCACTTATGCATAAATTCAAATTACCGATCCAAAATTGGAAAAATAGGATTAAAATATAAATTACACCTATTATTGATATTCATGTAGTTTTCGTCCCAAATATGCACATATATATCATAATATATGATTTAGATATTAAATAATAGCATAGGATAAAGTTATTACATTTTGTGAAATAAAACCCTAATTTCATAAATAGGGTTTCAATTTTATAAAAACTGAAACCTTCGATTTTTATGGTTAAAATTTGATTTAATGCTTAATAATATTCATATATATCATATTATAAAGTTTAGATACCATAGGATAATTTAATGGTATCATTTCATGTGATAAAACCCTTATTTATAAGTTTAGGGTTTTCAAATTAAAATTAGAGAATATCGAGTTTTAATATCTCAAATATTGATTTTACTAATCATTAATACTGTAATTATATAAAATAATAATAGGAAATTAATTATTAAAATTTCCGAGCATAAAACTCATTTTTCAAATCGCCTCAGACGTTAACGCTCAAAACGCCTCAAACGCTCAAAATCGACTCATCTCAAAATGGTCGCAGAAGTTCATACTTACTAAATAAATATATTCCATTTAATAAATGAATTAAGATGGAAATTAATTCCAAGCTTCACCGCCGTAAAATTTCATGAAAAGTCGACGCTCGACACGCTTCGACGTTAAAACATATCGACTAATCATTTCGTAATATATCTTTCCTTTAATTCACAATCCTTAGTGAATTATGAAAAGGAATTCGTTATAACGATATCGTATCGAAATCACAAGATTCGACGTCGTAAAAGATAATATACAAGAAACCCTAATTACGGGTTTAGAATACCGTAATCAGATATTCGTTTCTTTCGAATATTACATTCCACCCTCACGAAAAATTTCGTCCGAAATTTGTATACCTCTTAGAAAATAAATCGGGTATTTTTCCTCATTACTTCTTCAAGCTCCCACGTGGCTTCTTCGTCCGTGGTGTCTCCACAAGACTTTGACTAACTAATCGACTTGCTCCGTAGTTCTTTGGACTTTGTGGTCAAGTATGGTGCGGGTTCTTCCTTATAGCTCATGTCCGCTCGAGGATCACGCCGCCTTGGTGAATCACGTGCTTTGGATCGTGAACGATTTTCGTAATTGTGAGACGGAAAACATTATGGACATTTCCTAGGTTTGGCGGAAGAGCCAACCTATAAGCCATCGGACCTATCCTTTCTAGATCTCATAAGGTCCTATGAAACGGGTCTAAGCTTTCCTTCGTGCCAAACCCGACAACCTTTTGATGGAGAGACCTTAGGAATACTTTGTCTCCATCCTCGAATCAGTAGCTCGGATCTACGCATCGTCGTAAGATTTCGCTCATCCCGAGCTTCTTTTATCCTCATCCTAATTTGTCGAACGATTTCGATCATCTCGCCACCGCATCGGCCCTATGACTTTTCTCTCACCGACTTCATCCCAATAAAGTGGCGATCTACACTTTTACCATATGGGGCCTCGATGGGGCCATGCCGATCGTCGCTTGATAACTCGTTGTTGTAAGCAAATTCAATCGAGGTAAAATATCTTCCCATGTTGTACCTCGATCCAAAATTACGCTTCTAAGCATATCTTCTAGCGCTTGATTGTTCTCCGATCGCCCATCGGTTTGTGGGTGGAATGTCAGATCAAGTTTAATCTGCACTCCGCCTTCTCTCGCAAGCTAATCCAAAACTGGATGTGAACTTGGAGTCTCGATCGAGGTAATAGATTTTGCACCGTAGTCGCATAATTTCCTTAACGTATAGCTGGGCCAACTTATCGGATCCATAAGTGCTTTGAATAGGTAGAAAGTGAGCACTTTTAGTAAGTCTATCCACAATTACCCATATGGCTGTGTTTCCTCTTCTCGATTTGGGTAAGCTTGTAACGAAATCCATCGTTATATCGTCCCACTTCCATTCGGGGATTTCCAACGGTTGTAACTTCCCATAGGGACGTTGGTGTAGTGCCTTCACTTGTTGACAAACAAGACAGCGTTCTACGAAAGAAGCTATGTCTCGTTTCATGCCTTCCCACCAAAATTTTTCCTTCGTGTCCCCCAGACATCTTAGTACCGCTCGGGTGGGCGGTGTAGGGCGATCGTGAGCCTCACTCATGATTTCGCTCAAGCTTCGCCGTCAGAACGCATATCCTACCTTCAAACAATAAGGCGTTATCAGCGCCTCTTGAAATTCTCAATCCTTCGACCTTAGCCTTTCTGATCTTTTCCAACTTTTCCTCAACTTTGTCTCTCGACAATTCTTTTCTTAGATCGATGTCACAGTGAGTGTAGCGATACCACGATTGTCCCGGTGGTTCAACCAGCTCAATCTTCATCCCGCCAAACTCTTCAACGAGTTTTTCCTCTCACAAAGAGACATCCTAACTGGTATGGCTCTTACGACTCAAGCGCGCCTACTACATTCGCCTTGCCCGGTGATAGTTAATACTACAATCGTAATCTTTACTAATTCTAGCCATCTTCTTTGTCTCATAATCAGTCTCTTTGTTCAAGAAATACTTCAAACTTTTATGATCCGTGAAGATCTCACATCTTACACCATGAGATGGTGTTCCAAATTTTAGGGCATGAACTATACCGCTAATTCCAAATCGTGGGTTGGGTAGTTCACGTGGGGTCCGAGTTGTCGGGACGCGAAGCTATCACTTTTCCTTCTTGCATCAAAACACAACCCACCAGGCCTTAGATGCGTCGGTATAGACCACATACCCTTGTCCGCACGGGACCGCTAGAACCTGTGCACGGTCAATTTTTCTTTGAGTATTTGAAACTCGCCGCACTCATCATCCAATTGAACTTGATTCCTTCCAAGTAGTCAAGTTATTGGCCTTGCAATTTTGGAGAATCCTTCGATGAATCTCCTATAGTAACCAGCTAATCCTAGGAAACTTCTGATTTCGTGCTGTGTTCTAGGTGATTTCCATTCTTGCACGGCCTCTACTTTGGCTGGATCTACTTTTATACCTTCAGCAGACACGATGTGTCCAAGGAACATAACTTCCTTCAGCCAAAACTCGCATTTGCTAAACTTAGCAAAGAGTCTTTCATTTCTCAAGGTTTGCAAAACCGTTTGTAGATGTTCCTTATGATCCTCTTCATTCTTTGAATAAATAAGGATGTCATCTATGAAGACCAAAACAAATTTATCCAAAAATGGATGAAATACTCTGTTCATGAGGTCCATGAACACGGCTGGTGCATTGGTTAACCCGAATGGCATAACTATGAATTCATAGTGGCCATATCTGGTTCGGAATGCGCCTTCGTACATCTTCAGCCGATTTTCCTGGTGGTATCTCGACTTAAGATCAATTTTCGAGAATACACCCGCCTCGCAATTGATCAAACAGTCATCAATTCGGTAAAGGGTATTTGTTCTTTAGTGTCATCTTATTTAGCTCTCTATAATCGATGCACATCCTCAAAGAACCATCCTTCTTCTTAACAAACAAAACAAAGGCCCCAAGGCGAAACACTCTGCCTAATGAATCCTAGATCCAAAAGCTCTTGGATTTGGATTTTCAACTCTTCTAGCTCCTTTGGGGCCATCCTATAAGGCGCCTTCGACACCGGGCTGATCCGGCTCCAAGTCGATGGTAAACCCAGCTTGTCTATTAGGAGGTAGTCCCGCAGATTGGAAATACGTCCGGAAATTCTCGGACAACTTTAATGTCTTCTACCCGCGCTTCGGGTTTATCCTCATCGTTTAAATAAACAAGGAATGCATGGCATCCCTTCTGGTTCATCATCCTCCTAGCTTGTAGTGCTGATACTATCGGAATCCTCCTTCCCATGCTGATCCCGTGAAAATGCGTAGCTTCTTGTCCAGGAAAGTGAAACGAAATTTTCCTTTCCTTACAGAGAATCGTGGAATGATTCTTAGCTAACTTGATCCTTTCTCGAGGATTATGTCTACATCATCCATGGGTATTATGTTTAGATTGTTAGCCGTAACCTTAAGTGATCCTAATGTCAACTCTAGGTTCGAGCAAAAGTGTGTAATGCCATAATCCCTCCTATAGGCGATGAGATTCTCATATCCCGCTTGACCTTTCGCACCTAAGGCCCAAGATTTCACGCATGATTTTGCAATAAAAGAATGCGAAGCACCAGATCGAACAATACTATAACAGTGAGGTTGAGGAGAACTCCCATACCGCCAAGTTTCCTTGGTTTTGTTCGCTCGCCCCTATGCGCAGTAGCTCGCCCGAGTCGGCCGAGGCTGACGGGTGCCGGTCCTGTTGATTTGGCGGCCGCCGCCTGTTGCCGCCGCCGGGCGCTGGCGCGTGGTTGCCGCCCGCCGTTGTTGTTGGGCGGTGGTCGCCATCGCGTTGCATGAATTTTCGCCGCTGGTCGCCGCCATTGTGGTGGTTGTTGGAGTTGTTGTTGAGGTGGGGTTGTTGCCATTGGAGTTGCGGGGTTGGGGTTGGAATTGCCGCGCGGCCGGGTTGAAGTCAGATAGCCTTAGTGGTCGAGCATTGCCTGCTGGTTCGGCCTAATATCCAAACGTGACATTGGGCAATTGTTGGCGTAATGCCCGCTTGCCCCGCACTTGTAACAGTTTACCACGCTTGCCGTGCACACACCCTTGTGTGCTCTATGGCATCTAGGCATTGAGGTGCCTCGACTGCTCCCGTGGTCCCTTGCCGTGGAGCATAAGTCGCTTCTCTTCCAGCTCACGTCCTTGCGCTGCAGGTTTCGCCACGCGCCGCGACTTGCTTCTCCATAGTTTCCACGGTTGTTATTCCCGCGGTTGGGGTCCCAGTTCCTTTTCCTCGTCCAAATTACCGTGTGTCCGAGACGACACCATCTTATTCTCGGTCATAGTCATTTCAATATCCAAAGCTCGCGAGAGCTTTTGTAAGATAGGTCTCCGTGGTCGGCAAGAGACATGATCTCCATTCTTAGCCCCGACCGAACTTTTTCGACATTTTCAAGTCGGTCCACCAGATCTGGCATGATATCTCGACATCTCACGAGAAAGTGCGATCATAGTCGGTTACGGATAATTTTTCTTGTTTTAGCAGAAAAACTCGCCTCTTTTCCCTATAGCTTTTGGGGATATACTTTTCGTCTGACTCTCTTGAAATCCTCCCACGAGAATTCTTCCGCTTGTTCTATCAGAAAGTCTTCTTTCCGCCTCCCACCGTAAGTCACCGTCCAATCACCGAAGGTAACACACGACATCCTTTCTCGTGCCGTGCACCTTAAGAAAGTGAAAACTGCTCAATGGCCCTAACCCATTGTTCGGCTTCTTCCGGCCCCTTCCGTTAAAAACAGGAGGGTTTTGCCTCAAAATAGTTCTTCGATCCCGTGATCGGGTTGAGGTGGGCGGTGGTTGGGGATTATCTTCCGGTTCTTGCTCAGATTCTACCCTTCCTCTAGGTCTTCCTCGACCTCGGGTTCTCTTTTCGGGTTTCTTCTGAGGCATTCTCGCTATATAAAACATACCATCGTTAATTACTAAACGCTGCAACTTAACAAAATAAGGTTTTCATAGCTTCTTCTTAAAGCGATATAAAATAAAACAACTCATCCATAACATAGACAATTGTTACCAAAAGGCCCCACTGGGTCAAAAATATATGTAGATAGATAACCAAGGTTTGTCAAAACAAGATGTCCAACATCGAGAATCATAGAAATAGAAATAATAAGGTTTCGGGTCCACACGCCAAAAGAAAATCCGAGTCCTAGAACCATGGTATTGAAATAAAGGAAAAGCTAGCACACATGCTAGTCATAACGAAACAAATTAAAACATCGCCTAAGGTCTTCACGGGTTTCCTTCCTACTCCGCGCCTTCCTCGTGGTCTTCCTCCTCTTCGAGTCGCCTTCCTCATCCGAATCGCCCTCACGAGGTCGCATCGGATGGTCCCGCACCGCTGGCTTCCATCATTGGTATGTCGCGCAGGGTCCGGGTTATCCGCTACCGTATAAGTCGTAGTTGTGGCGGATCGGATCGTAGTATACCCGGTCGGGTCATATCCGTGGAAGGTATCTAATACTCTCATCCGCGCTGTCCGTGGAAAGGCTCTTCGTCTTGGTGGTGGTGGATCGGATGCGGTGGTAGGGGTAGCGGCGACGATGGGTGTCCAAAACCGCTGGTGGCAACACGGGCTCTCCCAAGGCTCTAGGGCGTGCCGCCCTATCCACCTCGTGACATCCCGCCTCGCCCATCCGCATGGGTATCACCGATCAACCTGCCTCGAACCTCAAGGTACTGCCCACTCGCGACTGTCACGCCAAGTGTACTCCCGTGGAGGAGATAGGGTCCCATCGGTGCGACTCCATAGATATCGTACACGTAAGTCGTGACTCACGAACTCGGGCGATCCCCAATCAAATCATAACCTCGGGGAATGCGATAGATGTAGTCTCCGATACCTCTCTGCATAACCATCCTGTACAAGGGAGTATAGCTAGAGTCTCTTGATGCCATCGTAGTCGGTTGCGCCATAGGCTCGCTGCTCCTCCACAACCAAGGTAGTACGCCGTAAACTCACCTAGGTCTTCCCAAGACATCCAACATTCCCTATAGGTGCGCATCAGCTCCTCGGGTGGGGCATGAGGTCCTACCTTCTCCTAGCGATATAACGATCCTCCATCCGCCACGGTTAAAACTAACGTAAGTCAACTATCGTTATCTCAAAAGAGAAATGATAGCATAACGAGAAGCAACTAGGCTAGAACTAACAATTCTATAAGGTAGGCAACATCATAATGTACAATACATACCACAACTTACCTTCTTAGTCTTACCCAAACATATACATATAGCTAATGATATCTTAACATACGCTACGAGATCCTTGTCTTATATCAAACACTTAAGCTAGAGTTTAACAGACTCTATCGTATTCTGGAGACAGAATTAGGGATTCTGTTCTTCATAACAAATGAATATCAGTGTGTTAGGAGTACGTAGGTGAAAACCATGCATAAATCGGAGTCCTAACGAGGGAGATCTAGCTAAAACAAATCTACTGCGCAGTGCAGGAAATTTGCGCGATCGTGCAAAAATGTCAATCGAGACGTACGTCGACGTAATATGTCTACCATATTTGGGTCCTTGAGTCGGGCTGAACAATCTGAAGCCGTAAGTGACGTCCACGTCGTGATTCGTGTTGCTGGTCACTCGTGTCGAAGTGATGATGGAGTGCCGACGTGTCACGGGCGCATACTCATCGCTTCCCCACGCCTCGGCGTGAGGTTTTCCCACACTTGGGACATTCGGGCAACAAGCGGTTTCGCCGCCAGGCTCATCGTGAAACGGCATCAAGACTCAACCGCCTTGTCCGACGCCGGACAATCGCCTTGCTCAATGCCTTCCCGCCTTCTCAAGATTGGCGAACCATGTTGGTGCCCATCATCGAGTATGCACATGTATGCGCCCGTGAGTCCACACCGCCATTCACCATTGATCCTCGCCACGACTTGCCCCATGTAGGCAACGGGCCGTGCGGCGGAAGTGTCAAACAGCGACGTGTGACATTCTCCCCACTCAAACGTGGACGCCCCGCACACGACGTGCTTCCTGTGAAAGACCTTCCTTCCTTGTTGATAGGATTCCACCCGATTGAGAACTCATTCTCCGCCTCGCCGGGCTTCTCGCGACTTGCCCATTCTCGCCCGCGAGCAAACAACGCAAGCGCCTCGCCCGACACTGAGTCCCGCAGCCTAGGGCTTCCCGTGGGGACCCGAGAGAACCAATCGCGCCAACGATCGCCCCGCGGTAGCTTCTCATTCCGCCCATACGAACGGCCTCCCGCCGGTCCGCTCGATACCAACCGTCACGGCAAGATACTATCGCTTCCCCACGCCGGCGTGAGGTTTTCCCACACTGGGACATTCGGGCAACAATCGGTTTCGCTCGCCAGGCTCATCGGGAACGGCATCAAGACCCAACCGCCTTTGTCCGACGCCGGACAATCGCCTTGCTCAATGCCTTCCCGCCTTCTCAAGATTGGCGAACCATGTTGGTGCCCATCATCGAGTATGCACATGTATGCGCCCGTGAGTCCACACACCGCCATTCACCATTGATCTCGCCACGACTCGCCCCATGTAGGCAACGGGCCGTGCGAGGCGGAAGTGTCAAACAGCGACGTGTGACACGACATCATTCGCTTAAAGGTTGAGGTCGCCCTCGCCCATCCTTCTCGCCGCCTTCCATCGTCCGTGCTCAAGGGTGTCGTTATTTCATTCTTCCTATCGCTCTTTTGTTCGCATAAGGAAAAGAAGTTCGTGATTTATGTTCTTTCACGATACGTGAGCATGCTCCTTTGAGTCTAAGTTCGCCTCATGATAACATATCATAAATAAAATTTGGAAGTCGGAAGGTAAAGTTTTATATACTTCCATAAGATAGTCATGATCAACTCATATACATATTAAAATGAATTGCTCGTTTCATGTTGATCATTCAACTCGATACTACCATACACTTCCATCTCAATACTTGAGCAATTGTATTGGCTCAATTCAAAAATTTTGGAAAAATTTCTTTCTCAACTTCAAAAATTTTCATAATAATAATATTTCTCAAAAGTTCCTCTAACTTGCTCATCATGCAGAAGTTTTCCATTTCATGAGTTTGAGAAAGAAATGCAGTTACCTTTTTCCCGGTTGAGCTCGATGTGATGGAGTGTTGAGAGGAGTCAGTAGGTTTCTAGAAGTCCAGTGACTCGATCTAGACTTAGAATAAAAGGTTTTGGGTTTAACAAGAGCAAAAACGCTTTGATACCACTTCTGTCACGACCCCATTCCGGACCAACCCGGACTGGAGAGCGACTAATACTAGGAGTAGTATTTTAGGGGATTACATGGGTAAAATAAAGATGCATAAAAATAAACTAACATGCTTGAGCAGAATATGAAGTGATGTTATAATGTTTTTGAAAAAGGTTTAGGCCATCGGACCCCAAAACTTGGCCTGATCCGATGGACCTCGATAGTTTGTAACATAAAGCATAATTAAAGGAGTTCAGAGTATAGCAGCGGAAAGTGTGTGAATACATATATGACGATATGCATTCAAGGTATAACCCAAAAATTCAAGTAAACCGGTCAAGGACACCTGGACCTCAACACATCCCCATCATCACCATCAGAGCTCAACCCGCACATTTAAAACAAACATGCGTGGCTAAGTACAAGAAATTGCACTCGCTGGACTTATGCCGAAACATTTGATGATATTTGGATTACGCCGCCAATATCGAGTAAGTCACAGTGGTTTTAGTTAAAATGACTCAGGCTTACCAAATCATTTTCAACAGAACATACCGCTGCATTTTCGGTGTGTATGGTCCGATCTCATAGTCACAATACATAATAATAAATAAATAAACGCCGAGAGTGAGGCCTCCCATCTACGACGCCGTGACCGGCCGTAATCCCGTAGAGCACACCATACCTGCAAGCATATGTTAACACAACAGATAGTTCCAACCTTCACGCCAATCCTAGCTGCATTTATCATCCGCACAGACCCGACATTAAAAGGTGGGTGCTACCACAACAATTGATATAATAGTTCCAACTATCTCCACAATTTCTACCCGGCATAATGAGATAGGATCCATACACAAACGAAATATTTTGGCGTGTAATGCAAGAAACATTTGTTAAACAAGTTGTAGGATAAGTGCCGTAAGTAAATTCATTTGAAATAACAAAGAAGTTACGCTTTGGCGGGTAAGAAAATGCCCACATTTAAAAGATAGGAAGCCCACCGGACTATGGTTCGTTGTAAAGTCCCAGTTCGATCGTTCGTCAAAATCCCGTCGCTGCGCTTCAAGGTCCACACCTTTTACGAAAAAGCGAGGCTTTAGTACGTCGCTCAAGTCTTTCGAGACTTCGAAGCTAAGATAACTTCGATATTTCATATCGATGTGAGACTCAAATCTTAGTGAATTCAATACGCCTCTAATTGTGATCACATCAATTGTTCTCGCTCGAGATACGCTCAACGTGTTGCACGCTTTCGATATATGGATTTCATTAGTGAAATCTTTTCTTTCTAATGAGGTATCATACTCAATTAGTATATCTTACGCGCATCGACGATTTATAACGATAATCGCACGCTTGACTGAAAAGTCAACGAAGTCAACACCGGTCAACAAAGTCAATGATTTTGACTTTTAAATAGTAATTCTTACTATTTTGTTTTATAAATCGAATTTGATCGATTTGAAAACGCCAAGTCCTATTTCTCGATTTATCTTGTAAATCAAGGACTTATAAATATTTTCGCATTTTTAATAACTCTTTTATAATTAAAAGCAGATTTTGGTTTTTAAAACGTTATAAAACTAACGCTTGTCTCAAACATAGCAATCTATGTTTATAAAATTTTGTAAAATTCATAAACTGTCCAGAATATTAATAGACATATATTTTATTAATAAACTGTTTTAAAAAGGATTTAAAATCCTTATTAATTATCGAAAATTAAAATAAATTTAAAATGTCAAATGACCTTTGAAATTTTTTCTAAATTAATGTAGTGCATTATTATACACTATGGTCCAGAATATGAATTTATCAAATTCATATGGTATTATTTGCTATTTATTTATATATATATATATATATTTACGGTAATTCCATTAAATAGGAATAATCATCCAAAATTCCCAAAATTGATATATATCTATTATAATATCCCAACATCAGTATATAGTATTAATATAACCCATAGTTCATCATAAGCATTCATTTCACAATATCTAACAATTATTCACGGTAATTACAAGATAATTACCAAATAAATAGCAAACACTTTCTAAAAATTCCAAATAAATTCCAACATGATTAAACATTATATTATAACATTGTAACATCATAATATCAACCAAACCAATTTAAATCGTCACCATATGAGCTTGTAATGCTCTCGGCTTTTTCGATTCAAGGTGTTGTTTGATTTTCAAAAATTCCAATAATTATATACTATGTTTATACACTATAGTATAGTAATATAACATCATAATATTTATCAAAACTAATTAAATCATCACCTTCAAGAGCATATCACTCACGGTTTATTTGATTTAATTTAGTATTTGATTTCCAAAAATTCTAATAATTTTACACAATACATAAACAATATACTAAAGCACTAATACACCATTGCATGTTCAAAAATAAAATCATACACCAACCTATGAAATTTAAATGCTCACGGTAATTTTTAGAAATCAAGTATATGGTTTTCAAAAATTCTAATTAAATCATAGAACATATAATCAAGGTTCTAAAGCAATAATATGCTACCGTATGCTTGAAATAAAATCATACATCAATGTACATCATACATAAGCTCACGGTTTTTGTAAGAATAAAAGCTAGGGTTTTCTAAAAATTTCTAAATTAATACCATAGTCTTAAATCATATAATAGAGCAATAATACATCACTAAAATACTTAGAACATGCTCGGTCATTATACATATTTTTGTATACTTTCAAAAATTATTTCAAACACCTACTATGGTTCGAAAATCATGCATAGGCTAGATATATCCATACATTTCATATATAACAACCTATGTTCATCTAAACACATTTTCTCACATTTTTGTACATAAAAACCTTAAGAACACATATTCATCCATAAAAACATTTAAAACATACATATTCATGTATATACAACCTTCGAAACATATACACATATATATAAACTGCTTTCAATTTTTCGAGTAATAGAAGAGAAATCAGTGCTATGGTCTTAGTATTACCTTGAGAATGGTCTAGTATCCAAGAACAAAGTATGTATCAAGGTTGTGAAGTGGAGAAGGGAGAAGAAAAATCTGAAAAGGGGGGGGGGAAGAGCTCTCGGTTTTGGGCAGAATTTTGAGAGAATGGAGAGTGTATTTTGTGAGTTTGAAAGTTGGAGTGAAAGATAATGAGTAAAATGAAAAGCCCTCTCCCTATACCCTCTCTCACCTCGATTTTGGGCAAGGAAAAGGGCAAAATCTGCAGCCCTTGGTAGTTGTTTAGGTGATGATGAAGTGTGTTAAGGAGCTATTCATGTATTGGGCAATTTCAAAAGGAAATCATTGTGCGTGGGGAAGAGACGAAGCATAATCATGCATGGGGGGTTTAGGCTGATTTTATTTTTAAAATACTCTTAATACATTGTATTAATCATATAATAGGTCATAGATATATAATACATGCCAATAAAATAATAAAATCATCACTTATGCATAAATTGAAATTACCGATCCAAAATTGGAAAAAATAGGATTAAAATATAAATTACACCTATTATTGATATTCATGTAGTTTTCGTTCCAAATATGCACATATATATCATAATATATGATTTAGATATTAAATAATAGCATAGGATAAAGTTATTACACATTTTGTGAAATAAAACCCTAATTTCATAAATAGGTTTCAATTTTTATAAAACTGAAACCTTCGATTTTTATGGTTAAAATTTGATTTAATGCTTAATAATATTCATATATATCATATTATAAAGTTTAGATACCATAGGATAATTTAATGGTATCATTTCATGTGATAAAACCCTTATTTATAAGTTTAGGTTTTCAAATTAAAATTAGAGAATATCGAGTTTTAATATCTCAAATATTGATTTTACTAATCATTAATACTGTAATTATATAAAATAATAATAGGAAATTAATTATTAAAATTTCCCGAGCATAAAACTCATTTTTCAAATCGTCTCTAGACGTTAACGTTCAAAACGTCTCAAAACGTTCAAAATCGACTCATCTCAAAATGGTCGCAGTAAGTTCATACTTACTAAATAAATATATTCCATTTAATAAATGAATTAAGATGGAAATTAATTCCAAGCTTCACTGCTCAGAAAATTTCATGAAAAGCTGACGTTCGATACGCGTTTGACGTTAAAACATATTGACGAATCATTTCGTAATATATCTTTCCTTTAATTCACAATCCTTAGTGAATTATGAAAAGGAATTCGTTATAACGATATCGTATCGAAATCACAAGATTCGACGTCGTAAAAAGATAATATACAACAAAACCCTAATTACGGGTTTAGAATACCGTAATCGTATATTCGTTTCTTTGGAATATTACAATATATAATAGGAACTCACTTTATAAAAATAGAGATTTAATTCCATTTTATGCAAATAATGGAATTAAATATTCAATTTACTCTTAAATCCATCAAAATCACTTTCTAAATTTTTCCATCATCAAATATAATTAAAATATAATTATAAAATATATTCTTGATTCTAAAATCATTTAAAATATTTTGCTTTTAATCGAGCTTAATCGGCAAACGCCGACGCCACAAAACATAGATTTTGAAATTTAATTTTCTCAAATCAAGACTTATTTGAGCATGTATCATCATCTCAAGACCATTTAAATCTAGGTCTTCTTATTCTAAATAAGATCTAAGAATCTTATCTCAAATTCTATCTCAAATCACAAATTTATCTTCTCAACTTGAAGCTTAACGTCAAAGCTTCTAACTTAACCAACTCTTTCTTAAGGATTCAATGCCTTCTTATTAAGCTCTTAATCACGAGCTAATAATCTACTACGTAAATACGGGTATTACAGCTTGTACTCATCATAGAACCAAAGAACCACCGCCGAACGATCCCGCCACCCCATCACATCTCATTCATTCAAATTGAACATATCCACCACCAAGCCCGAACGTATCCAATAAGTTAACTCGGTGTGGACTTGTGGTCAAACTCGCCGTAACCATAACCACCTCATTACCATTTCCGTGGACTTCCCGGTTCATCCCCTTCGTAACCATAACCACGTGTTCGGGTCTATCCCCACGATCAATACTCAAGATGGTGATCAACCCACCTAATAGAGATCCGCAAAATCACAATAGAGCCACATCTCGGATCGAGAACAAGAATAACTTCACCAAAACATTTTACGGCGCACATGTTTTATTTTGAAATATCGAGTAAATAACTCAAAATAAGCATATATAACCCAACTCGAAGAGAAAACGTCAACCGAGATATCTACGAACCGATGACTTCACCGATCGACCGGTAGGTACCGTAACAAGACGGAAAACTTTTGGGGTCACATCCCACAAAGCAAAGCAACATCGTGATCCAAACGAAGATCGAGAAAACTAGGTTTTCGACTTTTCGAACCCATATTTGGCACTCTCCGGTTTTAAAATCAACTCGATGCAGATGGAAATATATTCGTGGCATCAAGACCTATAATAGTACTTTCAAAATATGCATGCATGCAAGTCGACTCAAATCTTAGCAACGAAGAAGCTTCAAAATCGATGCCTATCCTCGGATCTAGGATAAACCATCCAAAATCGATGCATGCAAATGGAAACATAAGCAATATGCATGACGTAAGAACATGGAATGACAACCACGTTGAAAATGGATAACCCGGCATGTACTTTCTTTAGAAAACTCAAGCAACGGAAAACATCCCGACATGCGTAAACGCGAAAAATGTAAAACTAATCGGTATTTTAGTGGAATCATAGCCCGAACTCAAAACCTAAAGGACCCAGAGCAAAAGCCGGTCTGCTGACCACCAATCGGCGGCCAAGAGGGCGACGGCGGCCTTGGGCGGCGGCGGCAGGTTAAATCGGCCGGCCTCGGCATTTTTCCGCCTCGTCCTTTAGATCCCGAGTTCTATGCTATACGATCTACTAAAAGGCGGAATAAAAATAAGAAAAGGATAAAACAGAAAACGGGTTGTCGGGAGGGTCGATCGGCGGTGGTGGCAAGAGCAAGAATGGTGCCACCGCCGAGCCTTCCCGGCCGATCCCCACTCCTCCAGCCGCCCGCAGCTGCACTGAGCTGCTCGCTCGTCCGTAAACACAGAGACGAAGAAATGAATGTTGAAATGAAGGCCCTAGCCTCCTATTTATAGGAAAGAGGGTCAAGAAATGCTACGCAAGCGCCCTTTTCGAAAACGCAAAAAGCGACGCAACTTTTGAAACGGACTCCAAATTTAGCAAACTTGGTATCCATGGACACGAAATAAAATACCGGACACAACGACTATAAACAAGATATGCTTTTAAAAGACCCATGAAAAGTTCGATTTTTCGATAACTTCCCCGGAGTGCCAAACCTTCGTGGGTGGTCGAAAACCTGCATACTTAGTGTCTATGAATTCGTCATAAGACACTCTTCACAACACCTGTGGTTTCAGGACGGTCGCATCACCGAAACTAAAAGTCAACCTTTTGACCTTTCTAGAAAAACGTGCCATGCAAACCTGATGCTCAGGAAGGACGGGGTATTACATTTTTCTTACTTGATTACTATGCATTATAAGAGTTCATTTTGGTTATATTATTTTCAACATACTTGTAGGATGATCTTGTACAGCAAAAGAAAGAAGGTGTATTTTGCAAAAGTCATCCAAATGATGATATCCTCACACAAAGATTGGAGAAGCCCGACCATCTTGGTCGCAAGAGGGTTGGTTATCTTGTTACTCCAACAAATTACTACAATAAAAGTAAGGATAAGAGAATGGAAGTTATGTGCAAGAAATGAAGTTGGAATTTGAGAAACAATATTGAGATGAATGCAAAGATGATGGCCGAGATGCATGAAAGATGAATGAAAATGTCGTAGTTCAAGAATCTGATATCAAGAAAGAAATGGAAAGAATGAGCATATCAAGAATGATGTTGAAGGAAAGACAGCTTGCTCACCAAGAAACCGAATAGGAAGTATGCTTATGATTCGGATAATGTGGAAGAAGTTCATATTGGTAATGCCTCACACGTTAAGAAACAACCAAAAAGGTATGTATGGTTACTAGTTATTATAGATATCAACTTCTAGTTTTAACTATTAACTAAAACAACTTTTCAGACGAAAAGAGGTACATTGCAGCCAATAAAGTCGAACAATGCAGAGTGGTCTAGACCATTAAGGATGTTGTATATGAGTACTAGATACGATCTCGAAGGTGGAATCAGTATTACATGGGGGAGTTGAATCCTATCAATGCATCTTGTGTGTGTACCTACATCTGGTAAGTGTGTTTAAGATTGTTCTAATTATAATCTAGAAAATTTTGATATTAATTATTATGTTATGGAAATTTGTAGGCACTTATATAAGGAATGTAAGAATGCAAACCTTCTTGATAGATTTCGGTTTTTAACGATATGAGATATCACACAATCCAAAGGTTGATCGATAAAAGTCAAGTATCATAGGTAAAAGGTTGATTGGTACACGAGCTAAGCAACTTGTTTTGATGCCATGCAATGTCGGGTATGTGAAAATAATAGATATATACGTAGTTAATATGCTATTATACATTGTACTGTGAAGCTTAATTACATATATTCTTCTTAGTTGGCATCGATTCTTTTGGTGATCGATCCTCATATCGAGACCATATATGTGATGGATCCTTTAAGTGATGAAGGTCATGTGGAGGAGTACAAGTCTATCATGGAAACGTAAGTTTGTTTATATTGAGGTTTTACTTATCAGATGTGTTTTGTATCATAATCCACTACATATATGTTTTGCAGGCCCTAAAATGTTCAATATGAGCATAGGTTAGAGAGGAGACATAATATCTTGTGGGAAATGGTCAAGGTATGAAACACTCACCATAACACTTAATTATGAAATTTTTGTCGCTCAAAATGTACATAACTCTAATTATGCATTTCACATAGTGTCAAGAACAACCTCGATGGAAGGCAATGTGGATTCTATGTCATGCGCTACATGAGAGATATTATTGAGGTTATGGTTCGATAACATCATTGCAATTCCTACTATGGTAATCATAAAGTGGCATTTTAATCCATAATTTTCTAAATACTAATTCTTTACTTTTTACTAATAGAATGTTTATTTTGTTTTAATCGCTTTCTAACGGCTTTTACTCAAAAAGAAATCGATGAAGTCCGGATAGAGTGGTCCGAGTTAGTCACGATTCTATGGTGGTCGATTTATGGTAAGTTTCATACTTTTGTCGAATATAATGATTTTGATGTACTAAATTTTATTTCTTACTATTTTACATCTTATTCTAATAATGTAGATGAGATCAAGTTAGATGATTGATGTTGTTGAAGCAAAGATGGTGAAATGCTCAAGATGGTGAAGTTGATTTTTTTTTTATGAATTTTAGTAGCTAGTTAGAAAATATTTGTTGTTGAAGATGGTGAATGGATATTTTTTGATAAATTTTAGTAGCTAGTTAGAAAATACGTGCAGATTGGGAATTTCCCGGATATAACGTTTTGAATGCTTATGAGATGTGTACTTGATTTTGATATAAATATTATGAGAAATATTTTATATCTATTTTGGATTATTATTTTTAATTAGCGTAAACATGCACTCAAATTATGAAAACAGTATTAAATAAATAATAAAATAACAAAAATATATTATTCAGCTTATAGACCACGGAAATACGTGGTCTATTCGCATTATAGACCACGGTGAAAACCGCATGGTCTATAATGTCATAGACGACGGGAAAGGTCGTGGTTCACCTTCAGGTGGCCCGTTGTCTATAACATTATAGACCACGCGGT
This sequence comes from Salvia rosmarinus, assembly GCA_036937905.1. Lineage (NCBI taxonomy): Eukaryota > Viridiplantae > Streptophyta > Magnoliopsida > Lamiales > Lamiaceae > Salvia > Salvia rosmarinus. The sequence goes on from CM072816.1 coordinate 52,947,435, forward strand.
TTTCACCGTGGTCTATAACTGAATAGACCACGGGGAAATCCACGTGGTCTATAGCCGCACGTAATAGACTACACCTTTGTAGACCACGCGGATTTTTGAAATAGACCATGGGCATTCCCCGTGGTCTATTAGCGAAATTCTTGTAGTGTGGTTAGATCAATGATGAGTTATGCAACATCGCCTATTTCGCTCGGGTATGCCTTAGAACAAGAGCGCATTTGCTAAATCTAGTACCGCCCAAGTCACCGATAAGACCCTTCGAGTTATGGTTTGGGCGCAAGCTCAATTTAAACCACATATGATATTGGGCAATCCAAACACATGTACGAACAAGAAAGTCGACAATTTGAGGCTAGATCCAAGCAAGGCTATTTATCGCTATCCTAGAGAAACGAATGGTGGTTATTTCTATAGTACTAAGGATCAGAAGGTCGTTATTAACACTAATTCCCGATTATTAGAAGAGTATTATATGAAAAACCATAAATCCAAAGTTGAAATCATACTTCAAGAATTAGAAGATGATCGTATTCCGCCACCGATTAAACCAAAGGTACGAGATGTCGTGTCTAGTGGGAGAGATCGACACCAAATACTTCAAGAAATTGAAATGGGTCGAGTTCCATTGGAGATACCGACTGTACAAATGGAACCTATCCAGCAAGTTGTGCAAGATAGAGAACCACAGGTTACTGCACCCACCGTTGTCATTGTGCCAAGAGCACTCGTCAGAGGGAGGGTTGTTCAGAATCGAGCGATTTATGTTCGTGAGTGAATCTTCGATTTAGTCCCAGAAACGAGCAAGTCGTAATCGACCCATGGATATACAAAGGAGGCGATACAAGATATCGATGCAAGATCATGGCACATCACTATGGTCTTAGAAATCGAGTCCATAACAGCCTATGGATGTATACGAAGACACCTCTACCGATGGCAAGGAAGTTCACAGTAAGTGGGCATACAAGAGGAGAGAGATTCAGATGGAGAGGTTTCGCTTTAAAGCCGTGCTTGTGGCGAAAGGGTACACTCTGATTGAGGGCATCGATTTCGATGAGACCTTTTCGTCAGAGTAATGCTCAAGTCCATCGTAATTCTTCTCGCCATAGCAACACCTAAACCTTGAGGTTTGGCAATGGATGTGAAACCGCTTTTCTAAACGGTTACCTCAAGAAGGTAGATACATCTATATGCAAAGAACCAAGGTTATGTGGTGAATGGTGAAGAGCATCTAGTATGGAAGCTTAAGAAGTCCATTTATGGACTTAAACAAGCTTCCCGATCATGGAACTTACGCTTTGATGAAGTGGTAAAGTCCTATGGATTTACCAACTGCTCAGCGAAATGTGTGTATCGATTGGATGTCTACGGTGATGTGGTATTTCTTGCACTTTACGAGATGGCATCCTTCTACTTGGCAACAATGTGAAGTCATATCGACGTAAAAGTTTGTTATCCGATCGCCTCAAATGAAAGACTTAGGAGATGCGCAGATATTCTGGGATCAAGGTTTATCGAGATCGCAAGAGGAAAATGTTGAGCTTATCTCAAAGCGCCTTACATTGATACCGTGATTACTCGCTTTAGCATGCGCACCGCCAAGAAGGAATTGCTACCTTCGTGGTGTGTTCTTTGTTCAAGGAGCAGCCACCTATGACCGCAAATGAGATGGAGAAATGAGACAAGTTTTTACGCTCCACAGAGGGAAGTCTCATGTATGCAATGTTATGTGCGAGGCCGATATCGCATGCGGTAGGCATAGTAGCTAGATATCGCCTAACCCACGATTAAGCTCATTGATCGCATGTAAAGCATATACTCAAGCACCGAAAATGACTCGAGATTATATGCTAGTTTACCTGCAGATAGTCTAATGCCTTTGGGTTATTAAGACTGGATTTCCAAGTCGACCGTGAAGAGAAAAAGTCTACCTCAGCTATGTGTTTACCTTGGGAGGAGGAGCCGATCCCAAGTGAGTGCAAACCAGCGATGCATCATGGACTCTAACATGGAAGCTCAATATGTAGCCGCTGAGGCTACTAAGGAGGCGGTATGGTTCAAGAACTACCTCATAGATCTAGATATGGTACCTGGTTTGCCAAGAGTATCATAGTATATTGTGATAACTCAGGTGCAGTGGCAAACTCGAAGGAACCACGGACCCACAAGGCGAGAAAATACCATGTCATACGAGAAATCGTTAGACGAGGAGACATGCTGATTGAAAAGATTGGCACTGTGGATAACCTTGCTGACCCATTCACGAAGAGCCTACCGCAAAAGTCTACGAAGAGCATGTTCGAGGACTTGATTGCATTAAGATGGCACCCACTTATAAAGGAAACTTTGTATGTGGGAAATCAAAGTGATGGTGTTGTTTATAATAGCTAGTAGAGACACATTGTATACTAAAAGTTTGCTTTAGTATAAGTGAGAGATTGTTGATTTGTATAACCGAAGCAGCTTGGTTGAGCTTGTATACAATGTTTTCGTTACCATTATTACAATCTCCTATCCGATATGTTTACTTTATTGCATATGTTTGTCCCTTTATCTCATATATGTTAGATCATACAAAGGTGTAGTAGATCACGTAAGTCCGTATGATTGGTCAAGCTTAATGAGATATAAAATAATCACACCGAGACAACTTCGTGATGAGTTGTCAGATAGTCATGTATAGATAAGAAGTGACTTGACTAGGTTGCTTGTCTATATTGGTACGTCTCGTATGTATTGATGGATCACAAGAGATAAGTTCTTCTATCTGATCGTCGTGAAGAACATTGATCTCGGTGACTTTACGTTGATCTAAACCTCGATAAGGTTTTAGATGAGTATGAGATACCCACCATCACTTCGACTTGTTATGGGTGAGGTTACATGAGATAACCCAATATTCTCCGATCTTGGGTGGTGGCAAAGGTTTGTATGTCATGCTAGTTGCTCAGACGAGTCACCGTATCCATTTAGGATGATGACGCCCCTTAAGGAGCTCAAAGGTTTATTGTACTAAACCTGCAGTGTTGAGTTATCTCAAGTACAATAATAAGGTTGAGTGGTACTACTTAAGGAATTAAAGAAATTAACTATTTTAAGCAATGTAACGCTAAATAATTAATGGACGCGGCGATATCTTAAATACGGGATTCGTGAAGTCTAAGTGCGAACCCGACTCAACTTCATAAATAAAGGGGTAAGTCAGCATTTATTCTCTAGTGGCATGAATAAATGTTTATGAATTAATTTATGTTCTGGGCTGAACATAAGATAATTAATTTATGTGAGGCCCATCTTTATTCCTTGCATTTAATCCTCGGGTTGGCCCATCAAGGCCTGGACTGCAAGAAATCGTCCACCTCCTTAAAGAGTCCCTCTGGGACTCTGTTTTGATCCTCTCTATCTCAAGAGATATTATTATATTTATTAGATATGTAGAGATCCTATCCAAATGGGATCTAGGTTGCATTATAAATATAAGTGAGAGAAAATAAAAAAAGTGACTATTCATTATTCTAAAATTTCAAAATTGTGAAGGAGAAGGCGCAATTTTGTAGTACTCTCCATAGATTGTCGCCACTCTGCATTGAGTTTTGGCAACGGGACACACCCGTAAGATTAAAGCACCAGTCTTCGATCCAATTTTGCCCGACAAATTCATTGTAAACACGAGAAAACACCAACGTGTTGCAATTAATTATATAGGTGCATGCTAGGTATATAATCAATGTATGGTGAATTAAACATCTGAGATAGATCATCGGGAGAGGGTTAAAATCAGATTTTCCTACATCTATATGCAGCAACCCGAATGTTATGTGAAGAAAGGTGAGGAGCATCTAGTGTGGAAGCTTTAGAAGTCCATTTATGGACTCAAGCAAGCTTCTCGATCATGGAACTTGTGCTTTGACAAGGTGGTAAAAACCTATGATTTTACCCAGTTTCCTAGCGAGAGTTGCGTGTATCATTTAGATGTCAACAGTGACGTGATATTTCTTACACTTTATGCAGATGACATCCTTCTATTTGGCAACAATGTAAAGCTATTATCAGACGTAAAGAGTTGGTTATCCGATCAGTTTCAGATGAAAGATTTAGAAAATACAGCGTATATTCTTGGGATCAAGGTTTACCGAGATTGCAAGATAAAAATGTTGAGCTTATCTCATGTGTCTTACATTGATACTATGATTACTCGTTTTATCATGCAAACCGCTAAGAAGGGATTGCTATCCTTTACACATGACGTTTATTTATCTAAGGAGCAGTCATCAAAGACTACGAATGAGATAGAGGAAATGAGCTACGTTCCTTGTGCTCCGTCGTAGGAATTCTCATATATTCAATGTTGTGCGAGGCCCGATATTAGTTATGCGGTAGGCATAGTAGCAAGATATCGCTTTAACCTCGACAAGCTCGTTGATTACGGTAGCATATACTCATGTACATGAAAAGGACTCAGATTATAAGCTAGTTTACCGTAGATAGTTTAATGCTTTGGGTTATTCGACTTGATTTTCAAGTCGACCGTGATGAAAAGAAGTTTACATCGTGGTATATGTTTACCTTGGGAGGTGGAGCCAGATTCGACAGAGTGCAAAGCATCGATGCATTGCGCACTCCACCATGTAAGTTTAATATTTAACCGCATCGAGGTTGCTAAGGAGACGGTATGGTTCAAGTACTACCTCATGGATCTAGATATGGTACCTTGTTTCCCCAAAAGTATCATAGTGTTCTATGATAACTCTGGATAATAGAAAACTCAAAGGAACCATGGACCCACAAGGCGACGAAACACATAAAGAGAAAGTACCAAATCGTACAAGAAATCTTACAAGGAGCTGACATGCTTATAGAGAAGATTGGTACTCGACCAACCTAGTTGACCCATTCATGAAGAGCCTATCGCAAATAGTCTACGAGGTGCATGTTCGAGGACTTGGATTTCGCAATATGGCCCCACTTAGAAAGGAAACTTTTGTATAAGTGGGAGAAGCAAAGGGATGTTGTTGTTTGTAATAGCTAGTAGGGAGGCACATTGTATACTAAAACTTCGCTTTAGTATAAGTGGAAGATTGTTTGATTTGTATACTGAAAGTAGAATGGTTGAACTTGTATACAATGTCACCTGTTACACTATTAGAATCTCCTGTCTGAAATACTTACTTGATTGCATATGTTGTCCCCTTATCTCATATAAGAGTTAGATCATACAGTGTGTAGAAGATCATAAAAGTTTGTATAATTGGTTAAGCTAGTTGAGATTTAAAGAGGATCACAGTTGAGACAACTTGAGGACGAGTTGTTGGTATAGGCTGCAGTATAGAGAAGAAGTGATTTGACTTGGTTGCTTGTCTATGCTGGTACGTCTTGACGTATTGATTCTATCTGATCGTCGTGAAGAACCTAGATATCAGTGATCGTACGTTGATCTAAACCTCGATAAGGTTTTAGATGAGTATGAGCATCGACCATCACTGACTTGTTGTGGGTGAGGGTTACATGAGATAACCCAAGATTCTCTCAGATCTTGGGTGGTGACAAGGCTTGTAAGTCATGCTAGTTACCCAGACGAGTCACCATATCCGTTTAGGATGATTATATCCCATTAAGGAGTTTAAAAATTTTATTGTACTAAACCCCGCAGATTTAATCACCAAGTACAATAATAAGGTTGAATGGTATTACTTAAGGAATTAAAAAATGAATTATTTTAAGTAGTCGAGTGCTATAAATAATTAATGTACATACGATATCTTAAATACGGGGAATCTTAATTAATGTACATACGAACCCAACCAGCCCGTGTTTGTCGACACGTAAACGGAAGACTTATCTTGAAACGATAGAACTATCCCAAAACCTCTAAATCAAGCTAACAAGGAAATTATATAGGATAGATTAATGATCACACTATTTCTAACACGAAAACGTGCAAGTAGATAGGTAAGTCTAGTATCGTATCCACAGGGATTGTAACACGAAAATGCAGAAGCTAACTCAATAATCCTTGGGACTTCAATTTTGGTTTTGAAAGGTTTTGGGACTTCAAATATAAAATTCAAAGTCAATAGAAACAAAGCAAATAAAACGATAACGATAAATATCAAATAGACAAATAGACAAAGAGACTACGAGACTAACCCAAGGGATGTATTAATTCTACCCACAGCGTGTGTTTATCCTGCTTCCGTTTAACAAATTTTAATCCAGCCAAGATGAAAGATCACATAAGTAACCAACAATTTCAGTTACGACAATTGTGGTAGTAGATTACTAATTTACCTATTACTGTTACGTCTCAATGTGTAAATTAGCAACTCCAAAATAATCACACATAATATGCTTCCTACGGATGTTCCTATCTCAGCTACGACTCAATGCTTACCCGTATTGTGCATTCAAGATCGATTGACAATTAAAACTATTAAGTATTCAACTGGTAACTAGATATGCATCAAGATTGATCAGAAATTAACACATAAGATTTAGCACCAAGAATCACAAATCAATGATTGGAAGGTAAATAGCAAATAGCAGGAATCACCACACTAAGGATAAAATCATACAAACCCTAGGATTAGAATAGAAAATTTAGCTAGACATATAAATTGAAATAAAATACGAATTAACCATAGAAATAAGAATTAAATAGATAAAAACCCGTAATGTAGTGTCGGAAGAAAAATGGTTTGGTTTGAATCCAAACCCGGGTAGAAAACGGGAAAAACTGAATTCCTTCGGATGAATTTGTTCCAAAGCGATTATAAAGCGTTAACGTAGCGTAGAATAACAATAATCTAAAGACTAGATGAATGAAAATCAAAGCTAGAATGAAAGAATGTGAAAATATGCTAAAAACTGAGGTAAAAACAGGAGTAAAATGCTGAATAAAGGAGATGGAGGCACCAATGTACGTCCAGGGTTATTTATAGCTGATGGGATTTTTACCCTAAATCGCGTCAGGCCGCAGCGCCTAGCGGCTGGCCTAGCGATCGCTAGGTCGGTCACTAGGTAGAGACATAACTTTTCCCGATGAACTCGCGGCCAGGCTCGCGATCGCGTGTCATTCCTCTAGGCTGGTCGCTAGTTCTAATACAAAAGATCTTCAGGGCTTCTCGCGGCCATGGCTTGTGGTCGCTAGGTGTGCCTAGTGGCCAGGCTAGCGATCGCTAGTCTGGTCGCTAGTTTCACCTGCACGTTTTCCACCCGAAGTCATGGTGGCTAGCGCCGCTAGGGTGGCCGCTAGCCTCTGTTCCTTTTCATCTTTGGTTCGCTTTACCTTGTGCTCGATTATCACCGAAAAGCCTATGTAACACCAAAGAGGAACCCAAGAGCAAGATCTTCCAAAATAGCTAAAAGCATTAAATCAACTATATAAACGCACTTAAACTGATCTAAAATCATCTTAATATATCATTAATATACGAGTAAAAAGCGCGTTTATCAAACCCCCAAACTTGAAACATTGTTTGTCATCAAACAAAAATAAAGACACAAAAAAAAAATCAACGAGCATTAGCAAAGGTGGTAGCTATATCAAGCCTCAGAAATCTTTTTAAAGTTCAAAAAAATAGCACACATGACGACATTAATCAACTCGACAATGTACAACAATTGAAAGCAAAATCTTATTCAATTCAATCCTCACAAAGGCATTTGTATAATATAGTGTACACTCAAACTCAGGAGAAGATTCATGACATGTATACAATCAAAGATCAATGTCATGCAAAATCTTACCATAGGCTTGTCATTTCTCTAATATCTCCACTACGTCAAATGCGTTCAAATTAGGATCAAAAAGGTCTTTTCACGGGTTGTAATGTAGGCACAATTGTTAAGGTAGGGTGATATATGGCTAAGTGACTCAAATGCGACTCCAAGCACCCCCATTTATAATTTCAACTCATATGGACTTTGTCCATTTCCCTTTTTCTTTCCCACATGCTAAATCAACATTCATGCAAACTCGAGATACCTATTCTTTGATTAAAAAATCCTTTATGCTCACATTATTCATATCATTTTTCTTTTTCTTCTTTTCAATAGAGCTTATAGGGTTAATTCTTTTCCACGGAAGGACTATTCTTTTCCACAGAGGTACTTCTCTAGCTTTTAACCCGATGTAATATATAAAATTATTTCAACTCTTTGGTTCCCACATCCATCCTCACCTCCTATCATCCGGTTAACAAAATAATAAGGTCTAATAAAGGCTCAAAGTAGGTGACAAATGGTATATATAATTGGGTTAGTGTATGGGTAAATTTGTGGTTCACAAAGATAGCATTTTATCCTTTCCATATTTGAAACACATATTGCAATCTCGACACAGAAAACACGGCAAGTGCTAGAAGATAATTACATGCATGATATCACACATTTAAAAGAAACTGTAACATGATGTTTATACAGTGAAGCTCAAGTCTCACGGTTCAAGCAAATGGTGAAAAACTACAAGCTAAGCAATCTCAAGTCATCCATGCGTCGTTTTCTAACACATCATGTGCACCATCAACGTATTTTTCAAAAAACTTCTATCATCATTGGCCACATAGGTTAACACATTTCACTTAAGCTCGTTGATCAACCGACACAACAACAAAAACAAAAGACACAAAAGCCCCAAAACATAAAAACTTACAAGACAAAGCAAACACATAAAAAGGACTAATCAACCAACTACAATCTTCTACTCCCCAAACTTTTGTGATATGTAGAGCAATAAGGTTGCGTAAAAGAGTGGTTGGAGAGAGACCTTACCTCATATGCCGTTGCTCCGACGGCGGATAGAATCCTCACCACTGATCCCATTGTTGCATCATCTGACGCTGGTGCTCTTTGTCACGACCCAATTCCCGAGGGAAGGCACGGATGCTTGGGGTGTGATTAGGGATGGGGTTAAGAAGCGGGAAGAAGGGGAATACATATAACATACATGATAAGAAGATGTGACCATGAAATCGGGCAAGATCTCCTCTATAACTAGGACATTTCCGAAGGGAGGGATGCAAACAATCCACCAATGTAATAATATCGATATCACAACCTTAGAAAACATGATCTTGGTTTATAACAAGTAATGCAAGAAAGCAAAATAGCATTACACCGTTGACTAGACCGTCAACCATATAGCATGCTCATATCGAGACTCACAACATAATAACATAATAGCAAATCTTGTTCCCAATCGTAAAGCGTAATAAGGGACAAGAATACATCAACATCGAATACGATATAACACAACATCGCTGAAGCATAGCATGAAGAACCCGCAGCTCCACCCCTCGCCGCCCCGCCCAAATTCTCCTCCATCCGTGAAAAGATTTGAAAAGAGTTTGGGGTGAGTACTAGCGCACTCACCGGGTTTTATCATAAATCAAAAGAATCATGATGCCGTGTTCGAGCACTTACCTTAGAAGGTTTTAAAACTTAAACCGCTTCTAAGTAAGCAAAATAGATTTTCGCTTTTCGATACCGATCCATTATTACCGTTGTTCTCATCATAGAACCACGGCTCGAACGTATCCCGCCACCCATCACATCTCATTCATTCGGCCCGAACATATCCACCAGCCCACAATATCTCGGCCCGAACATATCCAACAGCCCATGCCCGGACGTATCCAACCGGCTAACTCGGTGTGGACTTGTGGGTCAAATCCGTCACAAAACCATAACCACCTCATTACCATTTCCGTGGACTTCCGGGTTCATCCCTTCGTAACCATAACCACGTGTTCGGGTCTATCCCTACGATCAATACTCGTTGGTTATCAACCCACCGAATAGAGATCCGTGCACAACCACAATAGAACCACATCTCTGATCGTAGAACAAGAATAACTTCACCAAAACATTTTACTGACGCACATGTTTTATTTTGAAATATCGAGTAAATAACTCAAAATAAGCATATATAACCCAACCCAATGCATTTAAAACGCCAACCGGAGATATCTACGGATCCGATGACTTCACCGATCGACCGGTAGGTACCGTAACAAGACGGAACAAATTTTGGGGTCACATCCCACAAAGCAAAGCAACATCGTGATCCAAACGAAGATCAAGCAAAACTAGGTTTCACTTTTCAACCCATATTTGCACTCTCCGGTTTTCAAATCAACTCGATGCGTAAGGAAATATATTCGTGGCATCAAGACCTATAATAGGGTACTTTCAAAATATGCATGCATGCAAGTTGACTCAAATCTTAGCAAACAAGAAGTTTCAAAAATCGATGCCTATCCTTAGATCTAGGATAAACCATCCAAAATCGATGCATGAAAATGGAAACATAAGAAATATGCATAACGACTAACATGGAATGACAAACTACGTTGAAAATGGATAACCCCTGCATGTACTTCCTTTAGAAAACTCAAGTAACGGAAAACATCCCGACATGCGTAAACGCTAAAACACAAAACGGAATCGGTACTTTAGTAGAATGCATAGCCCGAACTCAAAACCTAAAGGACCAGAGTGCAGCAGGGTCTGCCGGCCACCAAACGGCGGCCAACAAAGGCTCACGGCGGCGGTGAATGGCGGCGGCGGTTTCGCCAATCGACCGCCTCCAACTGTTTTACGCCCGTCCGCTTAGAATCCCGAGTTCTATGCTATACGATCTACTAAAAGGCGGAATCAAAACAAGAAAAGGACAAAAAGAAAATGGGCTGTCGGGGATGATCGGCGGTGGTGGCAAGAAGCAAGAATGGCGCCGCCGAGCCTCCCGGCCGATCCCCACTCCTCCAGCTCCGCAGCAGCACTGAGCTGCTCGGCTCATCCGTAAACACAGAGAGACTAAGGAAATGAACGTTGAAAATGAAGGCCCTAGCCTCCTATTTATAGGAAAAGGGTCACAGAGTAACATGCAAGTTTACCCTTTTTCGAAAACGCAAAAGCGACGCTACTTTTTACAAACGGACTCCAAATTTAGCAAACTCGTATCCATGGACACGAAATAAAATACCGACACAACGACTATAAACAAGATATGCTTTAAAAGATCCATGAAAGTCCAGCCGATAACTTCCCTGAGTGCCAAACCTTCGTGGGTGGTCGAAACTCAGATACTTAGTGTCTATGAATTCGTCATAAGACACTCTTCACAACGCTCGAGGTTTCATGACGGTCGATCACCAAATAAAAAGTCAACCTTTGACCTTTCTCGAAAAACATGCCACGCAAACCGGTGCTTAGAAAAGACGGGTATTACATCCTCCTCCTTAGAAAAATTTCGTCCCCAAAATTTCAAACACGTGGAGAAAACAACTCGTGGCAATCGAGCCCAAACTTGTCTTCCAACTCCCACGTAGCTTCCTCTTCGCCATGGTGATTCCACAACACCTTCACCAACGGAATCTGCTTATTCCTCAACTCCTTGACTTCTCGCTCCAAAACAGCCACCGGTCTCTCCTCGTAACTCGATCCCGAGCAAGAACCACTTGGTCATGCTTGATCACGTGTTTTGGGTCGAACACGCATTTTCTCAACCGAGAAACGTGAAACACGCCGTGCATGTTTGGTATGAATCGTGCTGATTCTTGGTATTGTTTTGCATGTTGTCTTCATTAGTTTATCACATTTATGCCGTTAGTTCAATTATTATTTATCGCTTCGACTTACTTGGTTCGCTTCAATGTTTTGCAGAAAATCGGCATTAAATAGGATGAAATTTATCTACCAAGGATCAGGTATAATGAAGAGCATCGCGATAGGAGTTCATAGGCGAAAGCGGATCCTATTTCGAGTTCGGACGAAGGAGAACGAAACGAATTGTTGAAGTCGCAGACGACCCGTCGCATGGCCGAGCATCCGCACAAGACGCACGCACGCCCGCCCGCGCAAGACGCCCGCGCCAGCGCCTCCATCCGCCAAGACATCGAACGCCGGCTCACCCAAGCGCTGTTCCTCTTCTCTCGCTGAGTGAACGCTGCTCGCCCACAAGACCTCGCCGCGCCGCCGCTCGCCCGCCCGCCCGCCACCACTCACCCGCAATCAACGCCGGCTCACTCGAGCGCTGGTTCTCACTTTACGCGCGCTGAGTGAGCGCCGCCGCCTCGCCCGCTCGCCGCCGCCGCTCGCCTCTCACCCGCTGTTGCGCGCCATCTCAGCGCAGCTGCCGACGCCAGCCGCCGCCTCCCGAGCGGGCGCTGCTTCACCGCGCCAATGCCTAAATATATATACGCTTTTAGGTTATTTTCGGTTCTCGATTTTTACGATTTTCGGTTTTTTTCACGCGCACCGAGCTCGAGTGGATCTCGTTTCTTCCAATTTCTTCAATTCACCATTCTTAACGCCTTGTAATCGGTACTCCTTCGCTTTTATTTACGGATTCTTGCAATACAAGGTGAATTTGGATTTGGATTGAAAGTATTTCGATTATTTGTTCCATTGTTCTTGATCGCTTCGCTTACGTATTGATTTATCCCGCCTCGCTTAATTCCTCGCTCTTGTTGGGTTCTTGATTAGTTCTTGTTTTCCAGCTTTAATTATTTGAATTTTATGCAAGTGGAGTTGAACTCGATTTCATGATTAATCGCTCTTCGTTGAATCTCATCGCTTCTTGATTGGAGAATTTATTTAATTGCTTTCGATTGGTTTTCTCGATTCCGTGTTTAGTAGTTTATCATCTAGGGTTCGACAACCCCTAGTTTAGATCTATCGCTAATTAATTTAGCTCTCGATCGACAACCCCGCTTAGGTTCTACCGCTTAATTCTCGTGTTTGATTCCTCGATGTTTCAAAACCCATATTGGTATTAGAGTGTTTAGGATTTAATCGTTTTCGTGAGCAACACGAACATTAGGCTCGTTAAGTTTTCCTTGAGAGACGACTAGGTTAGCTTTCCTACTATAACACCTCGTGCGATTGCGAGTCAATTGAGAGTATACTTTGGTCGAACAAAGGCACATCTCCGATGCTAGGTGGCAAAGCTAACCTATAGGCAACGGGGCCTATTCTCTCAAGAACTCGAAGGTCCAACGAACCTCGGTCGCAACTTACCTCCTTTCCCAAAACGAACGACTCTCTCGTCGGGAAACCTTAAGGAAAACGCTATCTCCGATCATGAATCAAGATCCGCACGACGCTTGTCCGCATAGGACTTCGCCCGCCCCGAGCTTCCTTGATCCTTCGCTGATCTCGATCGATAACCTCGACCGTCTGCTGAACCATCTCTCGTCCTAACATCTTCTCTCGCCCACTTCGCCCCAATAAAGTGGCGATCGACACTTCCTTCCGCATAACGCTCATAGGGAGCCATTCTATGGTGGCCTCGATAACCGCTGTTATAGGCAAACCCACCAAAGGTAGTATCTTTTCTCAATTTCCTCCTCTATCGCCACGATCGCCGCAAAGATATCTTCCAAGACCTGAATCGTCCTTTCCGATCGACCGGGCCCGAGGATGGAAGGTCAGATCGAGATTCAGCTTGGTCCCCATGGCTTCCTATAGACTCCTCCAAAACCTTGACGTGAACCTCGGGTCACGATCTGACGTAATCGATACCGGCACACCATGTAACCATACGATCTCTCTAACGTAAAGCTACGCAAGCTTATCTAACCTGCAAGGCCATCCGAATCGATAAGAAATGAGCCGACTTCGCCGCCATCGATGACAACCCATATAGCGGTGTTTCCTCGCGCTGACCTTGGAAAACTCACCACAAAATCCATACCGATATGATCCCATTTCCACTCTTGGGATTGGTAGTGGTTGCAACAAACCTGACGGACATTGGTGCACAGCTTTCACTTGCTGACAAGCCAAACAACATTCCACAAACGCGGCTACATCATTTTTCATCCCTTCCTACCAAAAGTTCCTCTTAAGGTCTCTGCTCATTTTGGTGCTTCAGATGAGCAGATATGGTGCCTCATGAGCTTCATTCATGATCTTATCTCTCAATTGCCTATTGAGTGGCACACATAACCTTCCTCGAATAATAGTTGTCTCTCGCCCGTGAATCCTTGCTATCTTCTAACCTTGCTTTCAAACACATCCTTTCCAAGAACTCGCCTCGTCAGGCGCCATGATGGCTTCTCTCGATCCGGCTCACCGTCAAGTCTGACGAATCCTCGCACCGATTCCGCGGTGAATCACTCTATGCCGAGCTTCTCAAAATCTCGAATAAGCTCTTTCTTCGTAAGAAGATATCCCAACCGCCTCGACTTGCGACTAAGGGCATCCGCTACGACATCGCTTTTCCCCGGCTCGATACCACGTGTCACGTCCCAACCCCGAGGGAAGGCACGGATGTCGGGTGTGATTAAGGGTGGGGTTAAGAAGCGAAGAAGGGGGAATACATATAACATACATGATAAGAAGATGTGACCATGAAATCGGGCAAGATCTCCTCTATAACTAGGACATATCCTCGAAGAGAGAGGTGCAAACAATCCACCAATGTAATAATATCGATATCACAACCTTAGAAAACATGATCTTGGTTTGTAACAAGTAATGCAAGAAAGCAAAATAGCATTACACCGCTGACTAGACCGTCAACCATATAGCCCGCTCATATCGAGACTCACAAAGATAATAACATAATAGCAAATCTTGTTCCCAATCGTAAAGCGTAATAAGGGACAAGAATACATCAACATCGAATACGATATAACACAACATCAAGGAAGCATAGCATGAAGAACCCGCAGCCCACCCCTCGCCGCCTGCCCATTCTCCTCCATCTCGTGAAAAGATTTGAAAGAGTTTGGGGTGAGTACTAGCGCACTCACCGGGGTTTTATCATAAATCAAAAGAATTATGATGCCGTGTTCGTAGCACTTACCTTAGAAGGTTTTAAAACTTAAACCGCTTCTAAGTAAGCAAAATAGATTTTTCGCTTTTCGACACCGATCCGTTATTACGTTGTTCTCATCATAGAACCACGGCTCGGAACGTATCCCGCCAGCCCATCACATCTCATTCATTCGCCCGAATATATCCAACCACCCACAATATCTCGCCCGAACATATCCAACACCCCATGCCCGAACGATCCAATGGCTAACTCGGTGTGGACTTGTGGGTCAAATCCCATCATAACCATAACCACCTCATTACCATTTCCGTGGACTTCTGGGGTCTATCCCTCGTAACTATAACCACGTGTTCGGGTCTATCCCCTTATGATCAATACTCAAGATGGTGATCAACCCACGAATGTAGATCCGTGCACAACCACAATAGAACCACATCTCGGATCGTAGAACAAGAATAACTTCACCAAAACATTTTACGGTGCACACGCTTTATTTTGAAATATCGTAGTAAATAACTCAAAATAAGCATATATAACCCAACCCGAACAGACTAAAACGCCAACCGAGATATCTACGGATCCGATGACTTCACCGATCGCGACCGGTAGGTACCGTAACAAGACGGAACAACTTTGGGGTCACATCCCCAAAGCAAAGCAACATCGTGATCCAAACGAAGATCAAGCAAAACTAGGGTTTTCACTTTCAACCCATATTTCGCACACTGGTTTTCAAATCAACTCGATGCGTAAGGAAATATATTCAGGCATCAAGACCTATAATAGGGTACTTTCAAAATATGCATGCATACAAGTCGACTCAAATCTTAGCAAACAAGAAGCTTCAAAATCGATGCCTATCCTCGATCTAGGATAAACCATCCAAAATCGATGCATGAAAATGGAAACATAAGAAATATGCATAACGACGAACATGGAATGACAAACTACGTTGAAAATGGATAACCCGGCATGTACTTCCTTTAGAAAACTCAAAGCAACGGAAAACATCCCGACATGCGTAAACGCGAAAAATGTAAAACTAATCGGTACTTTAGTAGAATGCATGGCCGGAACTCAAAACCTAAAGGACCCATAGCAGGGGGCCGCCGGCCACCAAACGGCGACTCAACAAAGGCTCACGGCGGTAATGGGCGGCGGTTCGTTTAAATCACGGCCTCCGGCCTTTTCCCGCCTCGTCCCTTTAGAATCCCGAGTTCTATGCTATACGATGTACTAAAAGACAAAATCAAAACAAGACAAGGACAAAAATAGAAAACGGGCTGCCGGGTGGGATGATCGGTGGTGGTGGCAAGAAGGTAATGGCGCCGCCCGAGCCTCCCTGGCCGATCCCCACTCCTCCAGCTCAGCTGCACTGAGCTGCTCGGCTCGTCCGTAAACACAGAGAGACGAAGGAAATGAACGTTGAAAATGAAGGCCCTAGCCTCCTATTTATAGGAAAAGAGGGTCACAGCAATGCAAGCGCCCTTTTCGAAACACAAAAAGCGACGCAACTTTTGCAAACGGACTCCAAATTTAGCAAACTTAGTACCCATGGACACGAAATAAATACCTGACACAACGACTATAAACAAGATATGCTTTTAAAAGACCCATGAAAAGTCCGGTTTTTCGATAACTTCCCCGGAGTGCCAAACCTTCGTGGGTGGTCGAAAACCTGCTACTTAGTGTCTATGAATTCGTCAAAAGACACTCTTCACAACGCCTGAGGTTTCGTGACGGTCGCATCACCGAAACAAAAAGTTAACCTTTTGACATTTCTCGAAAAACGTGCCATGCAAACCTGGTGCTTAGAAAAGACGGGGTATTACACTCTTGATGTGCCTGCTGTTGGGTAAGGCGGGCCTGTTGTTGGGCCATCATGGAGGTCAGACTCCCGTCTATGTGATTGAGACGACCATCCATACGGTCTAAACGCTCATAGATCCCAGGGTCGCCTTGGTGGGGTGGTGGGTGCAACTCGCCACATATCTCATATGCGCCCTCCTATTCCGCTTTCTCTTCCTTTAGCTCTACCTCTCCTTGCGCATTGAGGCGCTGAGCCCAACTAAAGTGCGCGTCTGACATCATATTCTAGTTGTCACTGGGCCTTCCAAATTCGATTAAGCTGGTGAGATCACTGTTGGATAGTCGGAAGATGGATCGCCGCTCTTGTCGTAGAGCAGCCAGTAGTAGCGCCGTGAGTCTCACTTCATGAACATCTGGACATAAAGATATTGCTTGTCCATGAAGATATCATGTGAGACTTGATTCTCACGAATCTCCACCCCGGAAAAGTCAGCAATAGGGGTGACGAAAACCCTAATGTATATCCTCGATTTCAAACTTCGATCGCATCCGAAATATTGTGCAGAAACAAGCCAACATGCATTTTCAGCCGGTTGCAGCACCAATCATGATGCTCATATCTTGGGAGAGGCATGTGCCGGCATTGGTGTGGGCATGGATCGTGAAAGTGAGGAGGCGATGGAAGTAGCATACTGCGGGATTTCGGATCGAGCTTGCCTTTGCCCTCGTGGCATCATAGTACGGAATCGCCCACCGCCGATCAATAAACAACGGCCACATCTCGTGGGCCAAGTTCTCTATATCTCCAATGTAATTACGGTCGGGGGAACCATTGATGATTCCATTCAGCTCGTCTATCATGAGCCGCCGGGGGTCATTGCCCAACTGGAAAGTAATATAATCCGGGACCCATGCATCTTGTAGACATACACGGTCGACAGAAACTCTAGTGTGAGGATTCGGTATGCCAAATAATTCGCCATGATGACTGAATATAGATCGGATCACTCGGCGAGCCACGTGACATCGCTGGCTATACCCATAGCTCGACATGTGTCTATGAACATGAATCGCTATGACGGTGCTTTAGTTGCACCAACCACTCCATCTCGTCCCTAGTGTATGGACTCGCAAATTCACTCTATAATTCGGGGTGAAACTCGTCGATGGGTTCCCCCCGAGGATGAAGTGGGCCTTCCCTTCGCTTGCTTTCTGGATGTACGTATGCATATTGTACCTAAAAGATATTGCAATGTTAGTTCATGTAAACAAAAATTCAAAACAAACGTCAATCCAAATTCAATATATAGCTTCCCCAAACTTGGAATTAACTAAACTCTTCCCCCCATAATAACATAGGTGCATATAAGGCATAACAAGGGAAAGAATACACACATAGGTTCAAAACACACTTAAAAACGAATTTGAGGTTGCCGCACGGCCGCCCTAGCGATCACTAAGGTGGTCGCGAGGCACTGGCTAGCGACAGCTAATGAGCTATTGGCCAGACTAGCGGTCGTTAGCCTGGTCGCTAGTCGCGAAGAACAGCTAGGGTCTCGAGATTTTTGACCCCAAAACAACAATGCAGGTGAATTAATCCAACAATGTACTTCAATGAACAAAAATACACCTAACAATGTAAGAAGCATGCTTAAAAACCATACAAATCTCGCAATATAGGACTCTAGTTCATACACTCTTGAAAATTCCACAACAAGAAGAAAATTAACGATCAAACTGTTCTAATTCATGCTTACAAGCTAAAATCAACGAAGAATTCAACATAATTAAGCATACCTTGAGTGGAAAAGACTTGGAAAGCACAAAAGAGTGAGGAACTAGGGTTTAAGAGCTTTAGGTGTGTTGCTTCGTGTGTGTGTACAAAAGGAAGGGAGGAATGGTTAAAAACAAGTCCAAAACGCATGGGTCGACGCATGTAATCGGGTCGGGTAGGGCCTCACGGCCGAGCTAGCGATCGCTAGCTCGGTCGCTAGTTTTGCACATAAACATTCAGATTGAGTTATCGCCACCCTCGCGATCGCTAGGTGGATGCTAGTTTTAGCCGAAAACTCTCAGATTGACCTAGCGGCCGGCTAGCGATCGCTAGCTCGGTCGCTAGTCGTGACCCCTCTTTTTTTATCCTTTTATAAAAGCTATTATACCTTGGGACACAAAAACGACCAACACGATACGACAAGACAAAAACAAAGAAAAACAAACAAAAACAAAAACATAAAGCATATAAACATATTGGTTACCTCCCAACCAGTGCTAAATTTTTTCGTCGCTAGCTCGACGTTATCTCTCTTCATGGCTCATTAAGGTTGGTCACCTTGACTTCATAGTTGAAGTGCGACTTGAAGTAAGACTTGAGGTACTGCCCATTAACTTTGAAGATGTTTCCATTTGAATCTAGCATCTCGTTGCTCTCATTAGCATGTCCTCGGTAGACAGTATACGGCCCCAACCATCTCGATTTCAGCTTTCTAGGGAATAGACGGAGTCGATCATTGTAGAGCAACACTTCATTTCCCGACGAGAACCCCTTTGGGAAAATGGTGAGATCATGGAATTTCCTCGCTCTTTCCTTGTAGATACGGGAGTTCTCGAAGGCTTCGTTCCTTCACTCGTCTAACTCTAACAGTTGTTCGCCTCTTCTCAATCCGGCCTCCTTGAAATCCATGTTAATCCTTCTTGTGGCCTAATAGGCTTTATGCTCCAACTTAACCCACAGATGGTAAGATTTTCCAAATACCAGTTGATATCGAGATAAACTTATAGGAGCTTTATAGGCAATCCGGTAGGCCCACAGAGAATCATCCAAGTGTTTAGCCCAATCCTTCCTTTGGACAATCGATTACTCTAATATTCTCTTGATCTCTCGATTCACGAGCTCAGCTTGCCCATTTGCCTGCGGATGGTATGGAGAGGTGACTTTGTGCTTCACTCCATATTTAGCTAGGACATTGCCTAGCCATTTGTTGTTGAAGTGTGACCCTCCATCGTTGATCAAAGCCCTAGGCACACCAAAGCGAGTTAGAATGTTTTTATGTAAGAATTTAATAACTACATTGGAGTCGCTAGTGGCTGTGGAAATCGCCTCCACCCATCGTGATACGTACTCCACAACAAGCAGAATGTAAGTAAAACCACAAGACATGGAAAATGGACCCATAAAGTGAATTCCACACATCAAATAACTCCACTTCCATGATGCTATTCTCGAGGCATCTCATCCTTCTCGTGACGCTTCCCATCTTTCGACATCCGTCACTCTTCACAAAAGTTTGGCAACCCTTGAAGATGGAAGGCCAGTAGAAACCACTCAAATAGACCTTTGTTGCAGTCTTGGCCGCAGCAAAATGTCCACCACTCAACGATATGTGGCACTCATGAATTATCACATCCCATTCCTCGGGACACAACGACGATCGTGCCATCGCACATCGGCAGTAAAGACGGGATCATCCCAATAATAGAACTTCACGTCGTGGAGAAACTTCTTCTTCTGATGAGAACTGCACGAATGGGGCATTACTCCAATCACCAAGTATTTCACGAAATCCGCGTACCATGGAGTATGATCAACCTTGGGGATGTATCGTCATATGCATGTCCACACATTTATTTGTCGCCTAACTCGATATTATTTTGATGTTTGATTATAACTACTTTCATACCGTATTGAACTTGAGGTCGTACCTTGTTCCTTGAATTTTGCCCTGACTGGGTTATATTTGAACCTTGAACCTTTTGACGAGTCCTTCTGTGACTTAAGTTAGTATTAAATAGCTTATCCCTTTTAATCTATGCGTTATCGAGTAGTTAAATGGTAAATTGCATTGATTAGTTATGTTTATATCCGCCGCTTATCATACCTGACGATCCATATGATCCGCATTTTGGGAAGTCGGGTCGTCACAAAATTATGAAATAAAAAAGTGACTATTCATTATTCTCAAAAAATTTAAAATTGTGAAGGAGGAAGAAGGCGAATTCGTAGTACTTCCATAGATTGTCCTCACTCGGCATTCGAGTTTTGTCAATCGACACACCCGTAAGATCAAAGAACGAGTCTAGATTCAATTCTTTACCTGACAAATTCATAGGTAAACACGAGAAAACACCATTGTGTTGCAATTAATTATATAGGTGCATGCTAGGTATATAATCAATGTATGGTGAATTAAACATCCAAGATATATCCTCGGGAGAGGGTTAAAATCAGATTTCCCTACATCTATATGCAGCAACCCGAATGTTATGTGAAGAAAGGTGAGGAGCATCTAATGTGGAAGCTTTAGAAGTCCATTTATGGACTCAAGTAAGCTTCCCGATCATGGAACTTGTGCTTTGACGAGGTGGTAAAAACCTATGATTTTACCCAGTCGCCTAGCAAGAGTTGCGTGTATTGTTTAGATGTCAACAGTGACGTGATATTTCTTACACTTTACACAGATGACATCCTTCTATTTGGCAACAATGTAAAGCTGTTATCAGACGTAAAGAGTTGGTTATCCGAGCAGTTTCAGATGAAAGATTTAGAAAATACAGCGTATATTCTTGGGATCAAGGTTTACCGAGATCGCAAGATAAAAATGTGGAGCTTATCTCATGTGTCTTACATTGATACTGTGTAACAGCCCGCCAACCCAAAGTACGGATTAGCAGGGACTGTTACCAATGACGGGGGTTAACAATAGGAACAATAACTAATTATGGAATTGAGGGGCATATGATGACAAACTCTCAAGACTTCATATCATTTAACACGACAAACATAACTTACATATGAAATCAATCATTCAGACTTTATCAAAAGGGTTCAACTACTTTGAAGGGAATGAGGTACAAACTCAAAACATAACTTAAGGTACTTTGCAGCGGAAAACATGTGGAATACACATGTGACGATGCGTATCCAAGGTTTAACTAACAACGACAAAAGACTTGATTGCTCAACACTGCTCCATCCCATCCATCAGCTCAACCTACACATTTAAAAACAAATATGCAGGGCTGAGTACAAATAATGCACCCAGTGGACTCATTGCCAAAACATTTTCTTTAAATTACACTGCCCCATAAGTAAGACACAAGGGTTTTAATTGAAAATGCCTTGTGCTTACTAAAACATTTTCTCATTTCTCAAAACATCGCTCGGTCGAGCATTTTCTCTTTGTATGATCCATATCATTTCACATTTCTCATATCACATCATCATCTCATAAACTCATCTCGACCGCAGAGGTGGCCACCTCCTACGGCGCAGCGACCGCCGAGAATTGTCCTTTCGCACACAAATACCTTACTCGTGTATGTAACCCTAGCTGTGAATTTCGCATCCGACATATGGGTCCGATATCAATTTTCTCATCACGGGGAGCTACCAATGATCAAGTCATTGGCGAACCAACCGCCATATACTTTCATAGTTGGCTCACCAACAACATGATAGGATCCATACATAAAACATAAACACTTTGGGGTGTAATCATATCATTTCTCAACCGAAAGCGTTGTAAATAAATACTTTTCATTTCAAAGAAAGCATCGTAAATAAAAGGGTTTTCGAATAAAGCCCACCTGGTATACGCAGGTCTCCCTCTATATCACTTCTTACGTCTCAACTCAAAGTCATGTCCCACCTTAACGTAAGAATTGTTTTAGTACATTGGTCATGTTTTGATAGAGACGAACATCGTCTATAACGTTCTACGCATCAGATAAGGCTATCGCCGGACTTATTTTGACGTTTCCTAATCAATTGATGTTGATTATGAATTTTCTTGATTTATAAGGAATATTCTACCTTTTTAGTATATAATGTACGTTTTAATGTACTTACATAACGTAAGTTACATTCTTACTAAACGCATTCACGCCACATAGATCGCAGATATCGAATTACGTGCCTTTGACCTGGTCAACGCTTTGGTCAACAATTTTGACTTAGTCAACAATTTTCGACTTTAGTCAACTCACAGTCAACATTTTGACTTTTTCAATTTCTTATGAAACAATTTTTTGACTTTCGTCAACTCAAAGTCAACATTTTGACTTGTTCCAAAAATTCCTATAAAATCATACTATGTCTAAAACATCATTTTAGATCATATTATGTAATTTTTCTTTATAAAATAAATTTATAACATTAATATACATAAGGTATAGTTTTCGGTCATCATAATTAACCAACTAAACATTTTTCAAAAATTCCAATAAATTCCCATAACACTTAATCATCCTTAACTATCCTTATTATAACATAATTGTTATTTATTATGAACTATTGAATAAAATTTACCTAAGTCACTTTCGAAAATTTTGACTTAGGTCAAAATAATTTTTATAAATTTCAATAAATTCACACAACCATATATTATGAATCTACATCATCAATATGATATGATAACACTTAAATATGGATCATATATCATTATAATATCATATACTATAATTTTCAAAATTTATGAACATAGGTACTAAAGTTTTCCAAAAATTCTATATAATTTCATATAAGATTATTTAATACCCTAGATTATGATTTCATTCTTAAATCAACAATTAAAAATAAAAATCATCAATATATCCCACCTACATGATTTCGGTCCTTTCTTAGAATTTAATAACATGTATAACTTTGTAATATAATCGTAGTACATGCTTAATAATATCATATAAACATGATTTCTAACCACTTTAGCATATGATATGAAATTTTCAAAATATCATATAAGAACTAAGCTTATAACATGAATTCTAACGGACTAAAATTGAAAATTTTAGCATGTATACGTAGTTTGAAGAAATCTAACCTTTAATCGAATCGATTTAATCGCAAGGTTTATTTGATCTAAGTTTGGGATTAAAACAAGATGAACTCTCCTTATTTTCTCACTATTGTTTTCGTGGTTTGGGGTTCCAAATGGGAGGAATGAAGCCTTCACCTTATATTTATAAGCTTATGCAACTTGTAGTGCAATTATTACATAAAATCATATCTAATACACTTGCACACCATTTGTCATTATTTTCGCCCACTTGCTTAAGCTAAAGATTAATTTTGATCTCGATCACCTATTCCTAATGTATGTGTCGGTTATTTACAAACAATAGAGATAAATTTTGATTTTGCATTAATTACATAACATTATTACTAATCTTAATCATAAAATGAGAAAATATCCCATTCCCTTTGTCTTTATGCCTTACGGCACTTTTGATGTATATATATATAAGACAAAAGTTCTCTTCTTATCCTAACATATCTTAATATTTAATACTTATCATAATAATTAGTAAACAAAATCCTCAAACCTCGATGAAATATCTCTATTTTCATTTGCACAAGATTTACGCCTAATTAACACTAGGATGAAGAAATTTATTCTTTCCTAAATTCCTATGGTTCACGGCAATCCCAAGTGGTATGAAAGAAGTTCTTATCTTATTTTCATGATAATATATTTTAATCATGCTTTAGATAATTTTAAATTCCAAAGTCAACAATTTCAACTACTAGCAAACAAAATCCATAGTTACTTGTTCCACTTGAATACAACTCTATCCTTATCTCTTAATAATATCTAGAAACATAATCTTATCCCATAATTAACAACTTGCATCATACTTATCAATTAAATAAAGAATTTGTAATATTATAGTATATATAGCATAGTTTCGCCACTTACATGATGAAGCCAACAATTACTTGTTCAATTTGAACACTATCTTATCTTTACACCTCAAATACAAGTGGATACCTTATCTTATCTTCTCATTAAGTATGGTATGATATTATTTAATAATATCACACCTAAAGCATGAAATTTTGCCACTTTTGGGCACAAGTGTACCCCACTTGTGCAAATTGTAATACAACTCATATTATCCATAAAATATCATATTAATATAATTAATATCATACATTATTCATTTGATAAGAATTAAATTAGAAATCATACTTTAGAAACCCTAATTTTCGAAAATGACTAAGGAAATTCCAAACATTTTATTTACTTGTATAAAATAGCTACTACATAGTTATGTGACATATTATATGTCTTAGATAATAAATTTAATCATAGAAAAGTATTAAAAATAATTTTAGACCTTAAAAACCCTAATTTGAAATTTTAGGGTTTTCGAAACCCATAACAATAGGTACATTGCATTCTTAAATTTTCTAGCATTATTTTAATAATAAATAATGCTCTTATCATAAAATAATCATAGGAATTTGAATTTTATAATTCCGTGATCATTTGGCTGAGTTATCGACTCATCTCTAAAAACCGACGTTTGAAACGTCTCAAAATTCCATAGGCGAATTATCTCTAAAACGTTTAAAATAAAGTTGTAACAACTTTTCTTATTCCTATAATAATAGGAATTTCGAAATTAAGCTTAACAACTTAATAATACTGTAAGACGTAACTGTCGAATTTATTCGACGTTAGAACATTACGTTCGAAGGAATATCAGAAATTATATTCCTTAATTCACTAAGCATTAGTGAATCTCACACAGAAATTATCCAATTATGCTTGGTCAAAGTCAAGTGTTGACTAATTAAGATTTTAATTATCGAGCTTAAAACCCTAATTACGATTTATATTATCGTAATTACGTATTTAAAATTACGGGATATTACATACTGTGATTACTCATTTTAGCATGCAAACCGCTAAGAAAGGATTGCTATCCTTTACACATGACGTTTTTTTATTTAAGGAGCAGTCATCAAAGACTACAAATGAGATAGAGGAAATGAGCTATGTTCCTTATGCTTCCGTCGTAGGAATTCTCATATATTCAATGTTGTGTACGAGGCTCGATATTAGTTATGCGGTAGGCATAATAGCAAGATATCAGTTTAACCCTGGACAAGCTCGTTGGATTACGGTAAAGCATGTACTCATGTACCTGAAAAGGACTCGAGATTATAAGCTAGTTTACCAGGTAGATAGTTTAATGCTTTTGGGTTATTCAGACTTGGATTTTCAAGCTGACCGTGATGAAAAGAAGTTTACATCAGGGTATATGTTTACCTTGGGAGGTGGAGCCGTATCTTGACAGAGTGCAAAGCATCGGTGCATTGCAAACTCCACCATGTAAGCCGAATATTTAGCCGCATCAGAGGCTGCTAAGGAGACGGTATGGTTCAAGTACTACCGCATGGATCTAGATATGGTACCTCGTTTCCCCAAAAGTATCATAGTGTTCTATGATAACTCTGGATAATAGAAAACTCAAAGGAACCATGGACCCACAAGGCGACGAAACACATAAAGAGAAAGTACCATATCGTACAAGAAATCTTACGAGGAGCTGACATGCTTATAGAGAAGATTGGTACTGCGGGCAACCTAGTTGACCCATTCATGAAGAGCCTATCGCAAATAGTCTACGAGGAGCATGTTCGAGGACTTGGATTTCACAATATGGCCCCACTTAGAAATGAAACTTTTGTATAAGTGGGAGAAGCAAAGGGATGTTGTTGTTTGTAATAGCTAGTAGGGAGACACATTGTATACTAAAACTTCGCTTTAGTATAAGTGGGAGATTGTTTGATTTGTAAACTGAAAGTAGAATGGTTGAACTTGTATACAATGTCACCTGTTACACTATTACAATCTCATGTCTGAATTATTTACTTGATTGCATATGTTGTCCCATTATCTCATATAAGAGTTAGATCATACAGTGTGTAGAAGATCACAAAAGTTTGTATAATTGGTTAAGCTAGTTGAGATTTAAAGAGGATCACAGTTGAGACAACTTGAGGACGAGTTGTTGGTATAGGCTGCAGTATAGAGAAGAAGTGACTTGACTTGGTTGCTTGTCTATGCTGGTACGTCTTGACGTATTGATGGATCACAGTGAGATGAGTTCTTCTATCTGATCGTCATGAAGAACCTAGATATCAGTGATCTTACGTTAATCTAAACCTCGATAAGGTTTTAGATGAGTATGAGTTACTGACCATCACTTTGATTTGTTATGGGTGAGGGTTACATGAGATAACCCAAGATTCTCCGCATCTTGGGTGGTGACAGTGCTTGTATGTCATGCTAGTTACCTGTATCGAGTCACCATATCCGTTTAGGATTATTATGTCCCATTAAGGAGCTTAAAAAGTTTATTATACTAAACCCTGCAGGTTTAGTCAGCTCAAGTACAATAATAAGGTTAAGTGGTAGTACTTAAGGAATTAAAAAAATGAATTATTTTAAGTAGTCAGAGTGCTATAAATAATTAATGTACATACGATATCTTAAATACGAGGAATCGTAAGTCTAAAGTTCAAGTCCGACTTAACTTCGGTAATAAAGAGGTAAGTCAGTAATTGTTCTCTAGTTGAATGAATAAATTTTTATGAATTGATTTATTTTCAGGGCTAAACATAAGATAATTAATTCATTTTAAGTCCATCTTTTTTCCTTGCATTTGATTCCTGGGCTGACCAATCAAGGCCTGAAACTGCCATATTTCCGTCCCCCATATATGATCCCATTGGGACTCTGTTCTGATTTATGTATAATTTAATACATCTCCAATATCTAGATAGATATTATCTGATATTATTAGATATCAAGAGATAATTATTCTAGATAGATTTATATTCAGGGATTGAAGATAATACATGTATTTATTGGATATGCAAGGATCCTATCCAAATATGATTCCAAGAAAGCATTATAAATACAAGGTGAGAGAAAATCGAAATTAATGCTATTATCATTGAGATTTTCAAAAATCTCATAGAAGCATATAGGAGATGAAATTTTATAGTATTCTCCATAGATTGTTCTCACTCAATATTGGAGAATATGCATCTGGGATACAGTCCAGAAGATTAAAGATGGAGTCCGTAATTGATCAGATATCTTCGAAATTCGCAGGTAAACATAAGTAAACACCTATGTGTTACGATTAATTATATAGGTGCATCCAAGATAGATCCTCGGAAACATGGTAAAATAAAATTTTCCTACACTTTCGCTAGACAATTGGGTAAAACCATAGGTCTTTACCACCATATCAAAGTGTAACTTCCATGACCGGGAAACTTGCTTAAGTCCGTAAATGGACTACTTAAGCTTCCACACTAGATACTCATCGTTTTTCTTCACATAACCTTCAGGTTGCTGCATATAGAGATATTGACCTTCCTCAAGGTAACTGTTTAAGAAAGCGGTTTTCACATTCATTTGTCAAACCTCAAGGATCAAATGAGCTGCTATGGCCAGAAGAATTCTGATAGACTTCGGCATTGCTACAGGTGAAAATGTATCATCGTAATCGATTCCCTCAATCTGTTTGTACCCTTTCACCATAAGCCTGGTTTTAAAAGTCGAAACCTCTCCATCAGAATCTCCTTTCCTCTTGTATACCAACTTACTACCTATGGCTTACTTGCAATCTGGTACAGATGTTTTCTCATATACATCTATAGCGGTTAGGGACCCAATCTCTAAGTCCATTGCGCATGTCATTCTCCCGTAGTTATGACTTGTATCGCCTCATTGTATGTCCGTGTGTCAAATATAGCATGTTCACCAACTGGGACTAAATCAGAAGATTCACCCATGAATATATATCGATTGGGGTAAACATAACCCTCCCCCTACGACGAGATACTACTGGCACAATGGCAACGGTGTGATACGAACCTAACCGGCCCGTGTTTGTCGACACGCAAACGGAAGACTTAACTTGAAACGATAGAACTATACCAAAACCTCTAAATCTAGCTAACCAAGAAATTATATAGGATAAATTAAAGAACACACTATTTCTAACACGAAAACGTGCAAGTAGATAGGTAAGTCGAGTATTGTATCCACAGGGATTGTATCACGAAAATGCAGAAGCTAACTCAATAATCCTTCATAATTATCCAAGTAACAATTTTGGTTTTGAAAGGTTTTAGGACTTCAAATATTAAATTCAAAGTCAATAGAAACAAAGCAAATAAAACGATAACGATAAATATCAAATAGACAAATAGATAAATAGACAAAGAGACTACGAGACTAACCCTAGGTATGTATTAATTCTACCCACAGCTGTGTTTATCCCCGCTCGCTTAACCAATTTTAATCCAACCAAGATGAAAGATCATATAAGTAACCAACAATTTCGCCATTTACAATTGTGTAGTAGATTACTAATTTACCTACATCACATTACCAAGGTGTAAATTAGCAACTCCAAAAGATCACACATAATATGCTTCCTACGGATGTTCCTATCTCGCCTACGACTCAAGGCTTACCCGTATTGACAGTATTCAAGATCGATTGACAATTAAAACTCATATATTCAATCGGCAACTAGATATGCATCAAGATTGATCAGAAATTAACACATAAGATTTAGCACCAAGAATCACAAATCAATGATTGGAAGGTAAATAGCAAATAGCAGGAATCACCACACTAAGGATAAAATCATACAAACCCTAGGATTAGAATAGAAAATTTAGCTAGACATATAAATTGAAATAAAATACAAATTAACCATAGAAATAAGAATTAAATAGATAAAAACCCATAATGTAGTTTCAGAAGAAAAATGGTTTGGTTTGAATCCAAACCCGAGTAGAAAACAGGAAAAACTGAATTCCTTGGGATGAATTTGTTCCAAAGCGATTATAAAGCGTTAACGTAGCATTGAATAACAATAATCTAAAGACTAGATGAATGAAAATCAAAGCTAGAATGAAAGAATGTGAAAATATGCTAAAACAGAGGTAAAAATAGGAGTAAAATGCTGAATAAAGGAGATGGAGGCGCCAATGTACGTCCAGGGTTATTTATAGATGATGGGCTTTTTAACCTAAATCGCGTCAGTCGCAGCTTAGCGGGCCGGCCTAGCGATCGCTAGGTCGGTCGCTAGGTAGAGACATAACTTATCCCCGATGAACTCGCGGCCAGGCTCGCGGTCGGGTGTCATTCCTCTAGGCTGGTCGCTAGTTCTAATACAGAAGATCTTCAGGGCTTCTCGCGGCCATGGCTTGCGGTCGCTAGGTGTGCCCAGCGGTAGCTAGTCTAGTCGCTAGTTTCACTCCAGAATGTTTTCCACCCGAGCTCGCGGTAGGGCTAGCGGCCGCTAGGGTGGCCGCTAGCCTCTGTTCCTTTTCATCTTTGGTTCGTTCTTTGCCTTGTGCTCGATTATCACCTGAAAAGCCTACAGAACACCAAAGAGGAACCCAAGAGCAGTATCTTCCAAAAACAGCTAAAAGCATTAAATCAACTATATAAACGCACTTAAACTGATCTAAAATCATCTTAATATATCATTAATATACGAGTAAAAAGCGCGTTTATCAAACCCCAAAACTTGAAACATTGTTTGTCATCAAACAAAAACAAAGACACAAACAAAAGATCAACGAGCGTTAGCAAAGGTGGTAGCTATATCAGGCTTCAGAAATTTTTTAAAGTTCAAAAAAACAACACACATGACGACATTAGTCAACTCGACAATGTACAACAATTGAAAGAAAAATCTTATTCAATTCAATCCTCACAAAGGCATTTGTATAATATAGTGTACACTCAAACTCAGGAGAAGATTCAGGACATGTATACACTCAAAGATCAATGTCATGCAAAATCTTACCATAGGCTTGCCATTTCTCTAATATCTCCACTACGTCAAATTAGGATAAAAAAGGTCTTTTTACGGGTTGCAATGTAGGCACAATGGTTAAGGTAGGATGATATATGGCTAAGTGACTCAAGTGCGACTCCGAGCACCCCCATTTATAATTTCAACTCATATGGACTTTGTCCATTTCCCTTTTTCTTTCCGACATGCTTAATCAACATTCATGCAAACTCGAGATACCTATTCTTTGATTAAAAAAATCCTTTATGCTCACATTATTCATATCATTTTTCTTTTTCTTCTTTTCAATAGAGCTTATAGGGTTAATTCTTTTCCACGGAGGGACCATTCTTGTCCACAGAGGTACTTCTCTCGCTTTTAACCCGACGTAATACATAAAATTATTTCAACCCTTTGGTTCCTATATCCATCCTCACCTCCTATCATCCGGTTAACAAAATAATAAGGTCTAATAAAGGCTCAAAGTAGGTGACAAATGGTATATATAATTGGGTTAGTGTATGGGTAAATTTGTGGTTCACAAAGATAGCCTTTTATCTTTTCCATATTTGAAACACATATTGCAATCTCGACACAGAAAACACGGCAAGTGCTAGAAGATAATTACATGCATGATATCACACATTTAAAAGAAATCAGAATATGATGTTTATACAGGGAAGCTCAAGTCTCACGGTTCAAGCAAATGGTGAAAAACTACAAGCTAAGCAATCTCAAGTCATCCATGCGTCGTTTTCTAACACATCATGTGCACCATCAACGTATTTTTCAAAAAACTTCTATCATCATTGGCCACATAGGTTAACACATTTCACTTAATCTCGTTGATCAACCGACACAACAACGAAAACAAAAGACACAAAAGCCCCAAAACATAAAAACTTACAAGACAAAGCAAAAACATAAAAAGGACTAATCAACCAACTACAATCTTCTACTCCCCCCAAACTTATTGTGATATGTAGAGCAATAAGGTTGCAGAAAAGAGTGGTTGGGAGAGAGACCTTACCTCATATGCCGTTACTCCGACGGCGGATAGAATCCTCACCACTGATCCCATTGCTGCATCATCTGACGCTGGTGCTCTTGATGTGCTTTTTGTTTCAGTGAGGTGGGCCCGTTGTTGGGCCATCATGGAGGTCAGACTCCCGTCTATGTGGTCGAGACGACCATCTATACAATCTAAACGCCATATATCCTGTGGTCGCCTTGGTGGGGTGGTGGGTGCAACTCGCCACATATCTCATATGTGCCCTCTTGTTCCGCTTCCTCTTCCTTTGGCTCTACCTCTCCTTGCACATTGAGGCGCTGAGCCCAACTATAGTGCGCGTCTGACATCATGTTCTAGTTGTCGCTGGGCCTTCCATCTTCGATTAAGCTGGTGAGATCACTGTGGATAGTCGGAAGATGGACTGGCCGTTCTTGTCGTAGAGCAGCCAAAGGTAGCGCCGTGAGTCTCACGTCATGAACATCAGGACATAAAGATATTGCTTGTCCATGAAGATATCCTATGAGACTAGATTCT
This sequence comes from Salvia rosmarinus, assembly GCA_036937905.1. NCBI lineage: Eukaryota > Viridiplantae > Streptophyta > Magnoliopsida > Lamiales > Lamiaceae > Salvia > Salvia rosmarinus. The sequence goes on from CM072816.1 coordinate 52,979,192, forward strand.
CACGAATCTCCACCCCGAAAAAGTCGACAATAGGGGTGACGAAAACCCTAATGTATATCCTCGTATTTCCTGAAACTTCAGACTGCATCTGGAAATATTATACGAGAAACAAGCCAACATGCATTTTTCAGCCGGTTGCAGCACCAATCATGATGCTCATATCTCGGGAGAGGCATGTGCTGGCATTGGTGCGGGCATGGATCGTGAAAGTGAGGAGGCGGTGGAAGTAGCAGACTGCGGGATTTCGGATCGAGCTTGCCTTTGCCCTCGTGGCATCATAGTACGGAATCTGCTCCACTGCTGGATCAATAAACAACGGCCATATCTAGTGGGCCAAGTTCTCTATATCTCCAATGTAATTGTCGTCGGGAACCATTGACGATTCCATTCACTCGCCTATCGTGAGTCACGGGTCATTGCCCAACCGAAAGTAATATAACCAGGACCCATGCATCTTGTAGACATACGGTCGGCGAAACTCGATGTGAGGATCCGTATGTCAAATAACCGCCATGATGACCGAATACGACGGATCATTCGGCGAGCCACGTGACATCGTTGGCTATCCCCATAGCTGGACATGTGCCTATGAACATGAATCTGCTATGACGGTGCTTTAGTTGCACCAACCACCTCCATCTGTCCCTAGTGGCGGGACTCGGCAAATTCACTCTATAATTTTGGGGTGAAACTCGTCGATGGGTTCCCCCTGTGAGGATGAAGTGGGCTCCTTCCCCTTTCGCTTGCTTTCGGATGTACATGGAGGCATATTGTACCTAAAAGATATTGCAATGTTAGTTCATGTAAACCAAAAATTCAAAACAAACGTCAATCCAAATTCAATAAATAGCTTCCCCAAACTTGGAATTAACTAAATTCTTCCCCCCATAATAACATAGGTGCATATAAGGCATAACAAGGGAAAGAATACACACATAGGTTCAAAACACACTTAAAAACGAATTTGAGGTTGCCTCGCGGCCGCCCTAGCGATCACTAAGGTGGTCGCGAGGCGCTGGCTAGCGACAGCTAATGAGCTTGCGGCCAGGCTAGCGGTCGTTAGCCTGGTCGCTAGTCGCGAAGAACAGCTAGGGTCTCAAAATTTTTGACCCCAAAACAACAATGCAGGTGAATTAATCCAACAATATACTTCAATGAACACAAATACACCTAACAATGTAAGAAGCATGCTTAAAAACAATATAAATCTCGCAATATAGGACTCTAGTTCATACACTCTTCAAAATTCCACAACAAGAAGAAAATTAACGGTCAAACTCTTCTAATTCATGCTTACAAGCTAAAATCAACGAAGAATTCAACATAATTAAGCATACCTTGAGTGGAAAAGACTTGGAAAGCACAAAAGAATGAGTAACTAGGGTTTAAGAGCTTTGGGTGTGTTGCTTCGTGTGTGTGTGTAAAAAGGAAGGGAGGAATGGTTAAAAACCAGTCCAAAACGCATGGGTCGACGCATGTAATCGGGTCGGGTAGGGCCTCACGGCCGAGCTAGCGATCGCTAGCTCGGTCGCTAGTTTTGCACATAAACATTCTGTATTGAGCTAGCGGCCACCCTCGCGATCGCTAGGGTGGACGCTAGTTTTAGCGGAAAACTCTTTATATTGACCTAGCGGCCGGGCTAGCGATCGCTAGCTCGGTCGCTAGTCGTTACCCCTCTTTTTTTATGCTTTTATAAAAGCTATTATACTTTTGGGACACAAAAATGACCAACACGATACGACAAGACAAAAACAAAGAAAAACAAACAAAAACAAAAACATAAAGCAGATAAACATATTGGGTTACCTCCCAACCAGTGCTAAATTTTTTGGTCGCTAGCTCGACGTTATCTCTCTTCATGGCTCATTAAGGTTGGTCACCTTGACTTCACAGTTAAAGTGCGACTTGAAGTAAGACTTGAGGTACTGCCCATTAACTTTGAAGATGTTTCCATTCGAATCTAGCAGCTCGTTGCTCTCATTGGCATGTCCTCGGTAGACAGTATACGGCCCCAACCATCTTGATTTCAGCTTTCTAGGGAATAGACGGAGTCGATCATTGTAGAGCAACACTTCATTTCCAGACGAGAACCACTTTGGGAAAATGGTGAGATCATGGAATTTCCTCGCTCTTACCTTGTAGATACGGGAGTTCTCGAAAGCTTCGTTCCTTCACTCATCTAACTCTAACAGTTGTTCGCCTCTTCTCAATCCGCCTCCTTGAAACCATGTTAATCCTTCTTGTGGCCCAACAGCTTTATGCTCCAACTTAACCCATAGATGGTAAGATTTTCCAAATACCAGTTGATATGGAGATAAACTTAAATGAGCTTTATAGGCAATACGGTAGGCCCACAGAGCATCATCCAAGTGTTTAGCCCAATCCTTCCTTTGGACAATCGATTTCTCTAATATTCTCCTGATCTCTCGATTCACGAGCTCAGCTTGCCCATTCTCCTGCGGATGGTATGGAGAGGTGACTTTGTGCTTCACTCCATATTTAGCTAGGACATTGCCTAGCCATTTGTTGTTGAAGTGTGACCCTCCATCACTGATCAAAGCCCTAGGCACACCAAAGCGAGTTAGAATGTTTTTATGTAAGAATTTAATAACTACATTGGAGTCGCTAGTGGCTGTGGAAATTGCCTCCACCCATCGTGATACGTACTCCACAGCAAGCAGAATGTAAATGAAACCACAAGACATGGGAAATGGACCCATAAAGTCAATTCCCCACACATCAAATAACTCCACTTCCATGATGCTATTCTGAGGCATCTCATCCTTCTTGGTGACGTTTCACATCTTTTGACATCTGTCACAGCTCTTCACAAAAGTTTGGCAATCCTTGAAGATGGAAGGCCCGTAGAAACCACTCAAATAGACCTTTGCTGCAGTCTTGGCCGCTGCAAAATGTCCACCACTCAACGAACTGTGGCACTCATGAATTATCACCTCCAATTCCTTGGGGGACACAACGACGTATCAGGCCATCGGCACATCGGCGGTAAAGATGGGGATCATCCCAATAATAGAACTTCATGTCGTGGAGAAACTTCTTATTCTGATGAGAACTGCACGAAGGGGGCATTACTCCAATCACCAAGTAATTCAGGAAATCCGCGTACCATGGAGTATGATCAACCTTGGGCATGTATTGTCATATGCATGTCCACACGTTTATTTGCTGCCTAACTCTGATATTATTTTGATGTTTGATTATAATTGCTTTCATACCGTATTGAACTTGAGGTCGTACCTTGAACCTTGAATTGTGCCCTGACTGGGTTATATTTGAACCTTGAACCTTTTGACGAATCCTTCTGTGACTTGAGTTAGTATTGAATAGCTTATCCCTTTTTAATCTATGCGTTATTGAGTAGTTAAATGGTAAATTGCATTGATTAGTTATGTTTATATCCACTGTTTTATCACACCGGTGACGATCCATATGATCCGTACTTCCTTGGGAAGTCGGGTCGTCACAAAGTGGTATCAGATCACTTGTTCGCTCTGAACCCTAGAAACCCTTTTCTTGAATTCTAAGTTGGAAGTCGAGTCTAGAAATGGTTTATATTTGACTGCTACTACACAGCACCCCATCGTCGTCCTGCTCAACGAGAAAGGAGGTAACTATTTCAACTAAAAGTTGTTTTGAAATGATGGAAGTATATGAAATATGAATTGGAATTTCAATATTACCTTGTTGCGAAGTTGAAAAATACTTTGGAAAAATGAATATTTTGAAATTGCAAAGTTGTTTCAAATGATTGGTCAGTAGTTTGAAAGAAAGTTGCAAACTTTAGGGACTTGGTAAATGAGTAAATGAGAATGCTTGATTATCGCACAATGTGTCGCGATTTGTGTTTACTGTTGTATGCGAAGCATGATAGAAGCATGATGTAAATGAGTATGTTTCCCTATGAGAAGATAGACTCTTAAAACGCATGATCCCTTTGCGCCGAACTTAGTATGAGAACATAAGTATCCCCAATAGAACGAAATACTAAGGCAGAACGAGAACATAGAAATCTTAAGAATCACAATCCGAACGGATTCGATGATGAGAACGCGACGAGTCTACGATGATGAAGTGATTGCGTAACTGGAAGTTCGCACTGTTATGAGTCCCAACCTCTCTACGTGAATGAATCCCGAACACCACGTATGTTGCCTCTATCGTGGCATAAGTGAAAAGAATGAAAGTATAATGTTATGGAGGTATAAAAAGAAATGATGAATCGTAAGTGGATAATGAGAACGAATATGATATGATTCTATAACGTGAATAGAAATAAGGAATCCAAAACCCAATAAGATAAGGTGACCACTTAGCCTTTACCCGAAGGCTAGGCCTCGATCGTTGCTATACTCTAAGAAACCATATCGTCTTTTCCCAGAGACCCAACCATAAAAGTCGCACCATAGGAATTTAAGCATATAGGTCATAGTATGATATAGATTGTTATAGCCTTCTTTGTACAGATGTTATTATGAACATACCTTCTTCTAGACATACATTTATGTTTACCGTGTCTGACCATAGTGATACTTTTCTTTTCAGATGGCTCGGACAGTCTTCATGAATAGGCGCTCCCTATCCTCTAGGGTCACACGCGAGGAGGTTATACATCTGCATCGCTCTATCGATGTGCCGAGGATACGACCTGGCGAAGTTTCGACGACTTCACCGTCATTGGGCCGCTGCACACGCCCGAGGTATATCTCATTATGACGGTGTGCTTCGACTTATCACGAGACCGCCATCCGACTGGCAGGGGTATGGCCGCGAGATATCAACGGACTACATCTATCGACGCCGAAGAGCTTCGATCTGGAGACGGACCTGCCTCGCTTTGCTAGCCATCTGAGCTATGTATTCACGGAATACACTTGGCGTGACTAGATCCCAGAGTGGCTGCATCCAGAGGTGCCCAGTTTGGCAGCTGACGGACCTGTGTTCTTGCTTGGCAGTGGCAGGAACATGTTCGAGGCCGGACCTTTCCGTCCCCGACAGCTCACCTTCCTGGTCCTACCACCAGTAGGATTCCATCCCCGCCATTGCCCGCCCAGACCATCGCCGCCAGTCATGCCATACCCGTCGTACCCACCTCCACCTGCCGGCTCTCCCCCAGTCTAGCCACCGCTACCCCCACCTGAGCCTTTAGGCCACTATGCTGTAAGGATTGATGATCCACATGACAGGACTACAGGTACCGTGAGAAAGACCGATGTCCGCCCTACTGTTGCTCTGTTTCCGGATGATGTTTACGAGGAGGTCATGGATGAGATCCGTCGAGATCTAGCTGGTATGGAGGAAGCCAGGGTCGTTAGAAACCGAGAGCCCGTGGCTCCCACACCCGATGTAGAGGAAGATCTAGGAAGATCCAGAGGAAGACCCGGAGGAAGACCCCGAGGAAGATCCCGAAGAAGACCCGGAGGAGGACCCCGACGAGGATCTAGCAGCCAATGATGAGATGGAGAGTGTGGATAGCTCCCATGCTTTCAGTCCTGACTCTGACACATGGAGCCCTATCTATACCCCGGGCGATCATAGATCTAGTTCTTAGGACTAGATTATCTTTTGTCTATATACTTTGTATATCTTTTAATACATGCGGAAACGACGAGTCGTTCCGATATGGACACAATTTTGATGACCACGGTAGCATTTAGATTTTGTACGCACCGTGACTAGGTATACGGAGTGATGCTGATATTTGTTTTTGGGCATCATACTCTGTACCTGGTCTTTTGTAAAACTTATAAACGCTGATGAAAGTCCTCGTGGAGGAAATTAATAGGATATGGTGATAGCTCCACAGAGCCTTTTGTTTTAATATTACGATATGTGGTGATCGATGATGTGCTAGATTTATGTTCATAATTATAAACACCGTGCTGATATATATATACATTGATCCTAATGGATAGTATAAGATAATTTCTAATTGCGTGTGTTTATGAAGGATGGGATGCCATCGAGAAGAAGAAATCGTGAAGTAACACCTGAGAGAGAAGACACTCCTCCCCCACGACCACCACCGGCGAGACGGATTGAGGAACTATTCCTCAGATAGAACCCAACCATTTTCAACGGGACTGGGAATCCCATGGATGCTGAACTATGGATTCACGCACTGGAGTGAATCTTCAACTTCCACCACTGCACCTCTCAAGAACGCTTGTCATGCGTTGCCTTTCAAATGACTGGTGCCACCGACTTCTGGTGGGAGGCGAAGAGGAAGACTCTATCTGAGGAGGAGCTGGAAAATTTCTCCTAGGAGGAATTTAAGGAGGAGGTTTATGAGAAGTACATTCCTAAGAGCTACCGGAAGAGGAAAGAACATGAGTTCTACAACCCACGCCAAGGAAAGACCACACGGTCACAGACACGACCGTGCATTCTCATAAATATCACGGTATGCACCTCGCTTGGTCGACACCATGAGAAGAGGACCGAGAAGTTTTCATGGACTCCACCATGAGATCATAGTGTCGCTAGCTGGTCATGGAAATCTGACTTACCGTGAGGCCCTGAGTCGGGCATTGGACATGGAGACTGCTATGCCTGAGGACAGGATTGTCACTGTGCACCCCCCGAATCACCAAGGAGATCGTGGAAAGAGGAAGTGGGAAAGACCCCACCAAGGACAAGGATCCAATACTGGCCAGGCCGATAAGAGGCCGCAAGGGAACAACGTGCCATCTGGGCACGGGCAAGGAAATGGACTCCTTATGGTACCCGCTTTGGTGGGAAACCAGAAAGTTCATAAGGCCCCCGTGTGCCCAAGGTGTCACATGAGTCACAGGGGGAGCGCGGCGCGCAAGATTCACCAATGATGGATGCTTCAAGTGTGGCCGGAAGGGTCATTACCAAGAGATCGTCTGTGATACGCCAATGGGGAAATGGTCGTCCCAATGTGTCCAACCAAGTCCAACCGATCCGGCTATTCAAGCCCAACTGCTCCAACAACAGACCTCGTCCAATACTATCACCGAATCACGACCATATCAACCACGGCGCAAATGATAACAACAACAATGGTGACAAACCACAAAGAAGAAGCATCGATAACCCCAACAAAGAATAAAGAATAACAATAAAGAATAAAGAACCGCAAAGAACAACAACAACATAATCAACAACAACAATCACCACCGCAAGCCAGGGCCTACGCCCTCAACCAAGAAAGAGAGTTCCCGCAAGAGCCTCCAAGGAACCAAGGAAACTTGGCAAGTATGGGAATGCTCCTCCAATTGCCTGTTATCCCACTGCTTGACACCGCGCCGCATTCTTTTATTGTCAAGCATGCGTGAGAGAACTTAGGATTAGATCCTAAACGACCGAATAAATCATGAGAATATCTTCCAAGTGGGAGGCATAAGAACGGTAAACCACATATGCTCGAACCTAGAACTGACTAGGCTCACTTAAGTTCATGACAGATAACCTTCACGCCATACCTATGACAGATGTGGACATAATCCTAGGAATGGATTGGTTAACCGAACATAATGCGACCATCCCAGATAATGAAAGGAAAATTTCTTTCCAACACCGGAGAGAAACCCATGACTTTCACGGGATTAGCATAGGGAGAAGAGTCCCAATCATATCCGCACTACAAGCAAGGACGTTGCTGAACACGACTGATAACCACACATACCTTGTCTATCTCCAGGAGGAAGAGCATGATGAGAGAAGGATAGAAGACGGTTCGATCGTGAAGGAGTATCCCGATGTATTCTGCATGAACTACCGTGATTACCGCCAAACCGATGATTGAGTTCACGATCGACCTGAACCGTGTTCTCGCCTCGTGTCGAAAGCCCCATACCGGATGGCACCAAAAGAACTTGAGGAATTGAAGATCCAACTGCAAGAACTCTTGGAGTTAGGTTCATAGACCAAGTGTGTCTCCATGGGGAGCACCTGTCCTTTTGTAAAGAAAAGGATGGTACATCGAGAATGTGATAGACTATTGAGAGTTAAACAAGATAACTCTCAAGAATAAGTATCATTTGCCCCAAATTGACGATCTGTTTGATCAACTTAAGGGAGCAAGAGTATTTTCAAAGATAGATCTAAAGACGGGATACCACTAATTAAGAATTAGACCAGAGGATGTACCTAAAACGGCTTTCCGTACAAGGTATGGTCATTTCGAATTCATCGTCATGCCCTTTGGACTTAAAATGCCCCCAAGAAGATTTATGGATATCATGAATAGGGTATTTCACCCATACTTAGACAAATTTGTCTTAGTATTCATAGACGATATCCTAATATACTCCAAGAATAACCAAGAACACAAAGAGCACTTGAGAACTATACTACAGACATTGAGGCAAGAGCAACTCTTTGCCAAGTTTAGCAAGTGTGAATTATGGTTAGGTGAGGTGACATTCTTAGGTCATATCGTGTCCACTGAGGGAATCAAAGTAGACCCCTCAAAGATCGACAGAGTTTGTGAATGGGAGTCGCCGAAGAACCCGAATGAAATTCGGAGTTTCTTAGGACTTGCCGGCTATTATCGAAGATTTATCGAAGGATTCTCAATGATAGCCCGGCCTATGACCCAACTATTGAGAAAATGAATCAAGTACACTTGGACCGCTGAGTGTGAGGCTAGTTTCCAGAGATTGAAGGAGTTGCTAACAACAGCACATGTACTCGCAGTACCCGAAGCAGATAAGGAGTACACAATCTACACGGACGCTTCAAAGAATGGACTAGGATGGGTTCTGATGCAAGAAGGCAAAGTTATTGCTTATGCTTCAAGGCAATTACGCATACATAAGTTGAACTATCCTACGAATGACCTGGAATTAGCAACGGTCGTACATGCCTTAAAGATGTGGAGGCACCACCTTATGGAGCTAGATGTGAGATCTATACTTACCATAAAAGCCTGAAGTATTTCTTTGAGCAGAAAGATCTTAACATGAGGCGTCAGAGATGATTAGAACTAGTGAAAGATTACGATCGTGGTATCAATTACCACCGTGCAAGTCTAATGTTGTAGCCGATGCTTTGAGTTGCAAATCCCACCCTAGTTTGGGATGTCTCCTCGCTATGAAGAGACACTTATAAATGAATTTCGTAAGATGAATATCAAGTCATGGACTGTCTCAAACGATAGAAGGTCAGTATTGCAATGTTGATTGTAATCCTGACTTAAGAGCCGTAATCTTGGAAGCTCGGAGGAAAATCAAGAAGCTAGAGGAAGACGAGCCAAGATCAAGGACAACAACCATAAAATTTCAAAGAAGCAACAAATGATGTTTTTGTTGTATGACGGAGAATGTGTGTTCCAAGACGAAGGGCTTAAGAGCGAAATCTTGAAAGAAGCCCATGAGACTTCTTACACAAGACAACTCGAAGCACCAAATGTACCAAGATCTCAAGGAGAAATTTTGGTGGAATGGAATGAAGCGAGACGTAGCTTCATTCAGAGAACGTTGTTTGACGTACAACAAGTGAAAGCACTCCACCAACGCATCGATGGAACCTTACAACCGCTAGACATACCGTAATGGAAATGGGATGACATAGCCATGGATTTTGTTACCGGCTACCCAAATCACAAAGAGAAATACCGCTATTTGGGTCATCAATGATCGTTTGACCAAGAGCGTGCATTTTCTACCCATTCCGATAACACATGGATCGATGACTAGCACGCTTGTACATCTCGAGAAGTCATACGCTACATGGAGTCCCAAAGACTATCACGTCGATAGAGATTCAAAATTCACATCCAGTTTTGACGAGCTTGCAAAAATAATTGGGAACTCGACTACATTTCAGTACCGCGTTCCACCCATAGACGGACGGACAATCCGAGAGGACCATTCAAACGCTTGAAGACATGTTGAGAACCGTTGTCCTCGATAGAGGAGAAAGTTGGGAACAAGTATTACCACTTGTGGAATTCGCCACAACAAATGACTACCAAGCAACTATCGAATGGCCCGCATTAAGCTCTTTATGGAAAGAAATGTCGATCACCACTTGATCGAGCTAAAACACACTCAAATTACTCGCAATCGTACGAGGTAATCGTAGCGTGATAAGTTAACCCAAGTCGTCTCTCAAAGAAAACTTAACAGGACGATTGTTCGTGTCGCGCACAGAAAGCGATAAAATCCTAAACATTCTATGCCAATGAGGGTTTGGAACATGCAGGAATTGAAATACGGAGAATTAAACAGCATCCTAAGCTAGGGGTTGTCAATCCCGAGCTAAACTAATAAAGCGATAAATCTAAACCAGGGGTTGTCAATCCCTAGTTGAACTATGAAAGCGATAAATCAAAGCGATAAACAAAAGCATATGCAATCATATTATTCATAGGGTTTGTCAATCCCTAATCTAAATCTAATTGCAAATAAACGAAACGAAGAAATCATTAAGCAAATTAAACCAACTAACATGAAAATCCAATCCATCGTCACTATGGAATTGATTTCAATAATAATCATCAAATAATAATATCAGAAATTGATTTTGCAATAATCCCAAGGTAAAGCAATAACTCGATGGAATGAAATTCAACAGAACCAAAGCAAAAATCGAATGAAATAAAAGCAAGAATTAATATTCTAAAAATCAGATCCGTTGTTGCCTCAAAATTGAGCTCGGAAGAAATTGAAGAAAAAGGTCGACGTCCCATGGAAAAGCGCCGCCAAGGCCAAGAAAACCACAATCAAGAACCACCCGCTTCGTGACCTAACGCATATATATATTAAAATAGATTGAGCGGATGAAGTTGAGCGCACGTTTAGAAATCATTCGACTTGCGCGTGAACGCCGGATGAGTTTGAGCGAGGAAATTCATGAGATGGCGCTCGAATGAGCGTTGGAGGAGGCCGGAGCGTAAACATGATGTTGCGCCGTTGAGAGTGAACCGTACCGAGTTTGCCGAAATGAAATGGAACGCAATGCCGAAATGTCTGGGACGCCGGAGGAAAGGCTGAACAGTGAACGGCGCTTTGCTGAACGCGCTGAAAATGGTGCTGAGCGCGCTCACGCCGAACCGGCGCTGGCGTGCGAAGGCTGGCGCGGGCGCGCGGCGACACGACTTTGCGCAGATTTTTGTTTTGGCCCGCTCTCCTTTATCCGAACTCCGATTTGTGCACGGTTTTCGCCACGGACTCCTATCGCAACTTAATTTACTTATTATGAAGGAAAAATCCTTGATTCATTCTCCATTATTCATGAGAATCATTGAAGTGTTCAGCGCCGGCGCGAGTGGACGCGTGGAGTGCACGTCGCGCGACTTTGAAGAAATGATCCGCTCTCTCTCGTCCGAACTCCAAATTGCGATCCGCTTGCACCTATGAATTCCTATCGAAGGATCTTCAATTATATCTGATCCTTGAAGATCCAATTCATCCTATTTTCTGCCGTTTTCCTACAAAACATCGAGACGAACTAAGTAAGTCCGAATCGATAAATATTACTCAACCAAAGGCATAAATAGGACAAACCATAGAAAATGACACGTAAAACAATACCAAGAATCATCACAAAATCATACCAAACAACTCCCCCACACTTATCCATTTGCTTGTCCTCAAGCAAAGTCTATACTAATAAGAGTCGAAAGATAACTCATGCAACTTAACCCTTATTCTAATCAATCAAACCTTATTGCATTTCCCCCACACTTGGTGTTTACGAATTCAAAGATAATGTGAAATAAATCAAGAACGGCAATTGACTTCCAATAAATAAAAAGGTAATCTCTGCTCAGACCCAACTCTCCGTTAGGGGTGAACTAACTAATGTGGTCACCTTTAGCAACAAGTTTCTTTTATATAGCACAAAGAAAGTTTTAATGATTTTGAATAATATTCGAAAGGTGCACTCTCGATGAACTCGAGTCTCCTAACGTGGTTTCCCATGTCCATTTCTCAAATTACGAGAAAGAGGGACATAATCTCATCCTCCATTTTAACAATCTCAACAAGATACTGGAGCTTTCATTCTCCTCATTTTCTACTTCTTTTTCACATATATTTTTTTTTATATATAAAATGAAACAAGTATATAGGCAACCACAATGTTAACACTACCCCTAACATTAGCCGGACAAATCACATCAATTTCCCCCTATTCAATTTCTATCAATCACAGTCTCGTCAATTCACATTATACCAAAATCATATATCACCAAAAGTTTCGGAAATTCAAAAACAGTTTGACCAATACCACAGAGTTCAGTTGCACAAATCAAGATCCTAACTTACTCGCATAGACAAAGCTTACGTCCAAACAATCAAAATAAGCACAAGGGCACGTCATTAAGCATACAAAAATATATATATGAAACGCACACAAAACTGAGTAAACATCCCCACATTAATCGAGCATCGCCCCTGCTCAAAATATTAAAAGCTCAAAAAGACCATAGAGGATGATACTTCCCTGATAATCGACGAATGTGCGCTGTAGAGTTGGAGCATCACGGCTTCATCTCACAGCTGACGACTTTCCAAATCTGAGCAAAACAAACTCAACGACAACAGATAGATCAAAGAAAAGCAGAAAACACACAAAAGAAAGAAAGAAAAGAATGAAAAATCTGTGGGTAAACTCCACGTAGTATTTCAATTTAACGTCGTGAGCACGACGTGTTCCGTAAACAACGGATTATCCATAGTCCTTCACCGCGGGGAATACCATCTCGCCAAAGCATCAAGAGCAACCTTATAAGGAATGAGGATAGTAAAGAAAGCAAGTAATACATCAATTAAGCTCAAATCAAACATCCTATTTTCCAAAGTAAAATAAATAACTTCAACTCCTACAAAGACAATACTTTGGTAAATTAAGATGTTGACAAATTATAGAAACGACCTCAACCTTGTTATCACCGTGTCCTCCTCCGGGAACACGATTCACATGTTGAGGCGCTCTTTCACTTCGAGTGGGTTTTGGCATGTCATCAACTTCGAGTGCCCACTCTTGCTTCATCCCATCTTCATCCTCCTCCACGTGTTTGGATAATTCTTTCACCTCCAGAGTGGGTTTTGGCATGTCATCAACTTCGAGTGCCCACTCTTCCTCGTCAGCCGTCCTGGTAACAACTCCCTCATGGCTCTGATCTAGCACCTCATCCTCACGTACCCATTCTTCCACCATTTCCACCTCCTCTGGCTGCCGTGCTGCTCTTCGTGTGGCTCTCCCACCACATCTTCAACAATTGGGTCACTTTCAAGAACAAGGACCACCTGGATCTGACCGATTGGTTTGAAGTTCCTCGCCGCACGTTGTTGATACTCAAACCACTTCGCAGACAACCAGTCCCACTTGTTCCTCTAAACGCCAAGAGTTGCGCCTCTATCATCTAATGGCGAACTATGATGGTCGTGGTCGCTCGAGCCTATAAAGTGAGCTTGAGGCCCCCTATTGCATCTTGTTGCAACTCGTCCGACTTCTCGGTCATCATTTCTAATTTTGCTTGCAAGTCACCGATTTTGGTGTCACAAGATCCAACTTTTGACGAACTTATCATCCCAAGCTGGAATTTGAGGTGGAGGTGGCTGCTGTGGATATGAGTACTGAGGTGATTGTTGTGGGTACTCATATTGAGGTGGAGGATGTGTTTGCTCCCAGTAGGCATTGTTGGATTGATCCTCATATTGCTGCGGAGGCGGTTGTTCCCAGAAGGGATTGGAGCCTTGATCCTCATAGTACGGTGGAGGTGGTTGATCCCGCTGGGATCATAGGTTTGTTCCTCGCATCTTGTGGTGGAGGTAGTTGATCCCGTAAGGATCGATTCTTGATGCTCATGGTTCGACGGGTATCCTCGAAAAATCGAATCGGGCTCCTTCTTCATAAGAAGAATTTGCCCAATACGACGAACTTTGCTCCCCCACCGTCTCGACCATACTGCATCGCTGGTAACCCCGCATTAATGCACACCAACAACAAAAACAAGATCACACGCACTGTGGGAGAAAATAACAAATGTAAAGAAAAGAAACACAGAAAACAAACAACACAAACAATACGCCTAATGTTTTCCCCGGTAACGGCACCAAAATTGATCGAGCTAAAAACACACTCAAATTACTCGCAATCGTACGAGGTAATCGTAGCGTGATAAGTTAACCCAAGTCGTCTCTCAAGGAAAACTTAACAGGGCGATTGTTCGTGTCGCGCACAGAAAGCGATAAAATCCTAAATATTCTATGCCAATGAGGGTTTGGAACATGCAGGAATTGAAATACGGAGAATTAAACAGCATCCTAAGCTAGGGGTTGTCAATCCCGAGCTAAACTAATAAAGCGATAAATCTAAACCAGGGGTTGTCAATCCCTAGTTGAACTATGAAAGCGATAAATCAAAGCGATAAACAAAAGCATATGCAATCATATTATTCATAGGGTTTGTCAATCCCTAATCTAAATCTAATTGCAAATAAACGAAAACAGTAAATCATTAAGCAAATTAAACCAACGGAACATGAAAATCCAATCCACTGTCACTATGGAATTGATTTCAATAATAATCATCAAATAATAATACTGTAAAATTGATTTTGCAATAATCCCAAGGTAAAGCAAATAACTGATGGAATGAAATTCAACAGGAATCCAAAGCAAAAATCGAATGAAATAAAAGCAAGAATTAATATTCTAAAATCAGATTTGTTGTTGCCGAAAATTGAGCTCCTAAGAAATTGAAGAACAAAGTGTCGACGTCCCATGGAAAAGCGCCGGCTGCAGGCACAAGAAAACCACAATCAAGAACCACCCGCTTCGTGACCTAACGCATATATATTTTAAAATAGATTGAGCCGGATGAAGTTGAGCGCCGCTTAGAAATAATTCGACTTGCGCGTGAACGCCGGATGAGTTTGAGCGCCGAGGAAATTCATGAGATGGCGTTCGAATGAGCGCCGGAGGAGGCCGGAGCAAAACATGATGTTGAGCGCCGTTGAGAGTGAACCGCGCCGAGTTTGTTGAAAATGAAATGGAATGAAGGCCGAAATGTCGGGCGGACGCCGGAGTAAAGGCTGAGCAGGTGAACGGCGCTCTTGCTGAACGCCGCTGAAAAATGGTGCTGAGCGCGCGCTCACGCCGAACCGGCGCTGGCGTGCTGGCGCGCGACGGCGCGTGGGCGCGGGCGACACAGCTTTGCGCAGCATTTTTGTTTTGGCTCGTTCTCCTTTATCTGAACTCCGATTTGTGCACGGTTTTCTCCTACGGACTCCTATCGCAACGCATTTACTTCTTATGAAGGAAAAATCCTTGATTTATTCTCCATTATTCATGAGAATCATTGAAGTGTTCAGCGCCGCGCGCGAGCGGGCGCGTGGAGTGCGTCGGCGCGACTTTGAAGAAATGATCCGCTCTCTCTCGTCCGAACTCCAAATTGCATCCGCTTATGCCTATGAATTCCTATCGAAAGGATCTTCAATTATATCTGATCCTTGAAGATCCAATTCATCCTATTTTCTGCCGTTTTCCTACAAAACATCGAGACGAACGAAGTAAGTCCGAATCGATAAATATTACTCGAACCAAAGGCATAAATAGGACAAACCATAGAAAATGATACGTAAAACAATACCAAGAATCATCACAAAATCATACCAAACACCACTCTACGGGAAGAAGTGGGAAAAAGGAGAGTATTAGGACTTGACTCGGGCTAAATTATCGAGATTAGAGATGATCCGCCAACGGATCAAGGAGGCCCAAGGTCGATGAAGTCGACGTCGACAAACGCCTCACGTAGCTATATTTTGAAGTGGGAGACAAGGTCTTCAAGATTTCTCCATCAAAAGGAATCGTGAGATTTTGAATAAAAGGAAGCTACGACCACGCTTCATAGGACCCTATGAAATTTTGAAAGGATAGGACCAGCCACTTCTGAGACTTGCATTGTCATTAAGTTTTGGAAACGTGCACAATGTGTTTCACGCTTCACAACCAAGGAAGTACATACATGACCCCAGCCATGTGATATCACGACTGATATTGTCCTTGATGACAATATGAGTTATGTAGAACTGCCTACGGAAATCTTAGACCGACGTATCCAAAAGCTAAGGAACAAAGAGATACCGTTAGTGAAAGTTCTATGGCGACACCATGGACAAGAAGAAGCAACCTGGGAACTGGAATCAGCTATGAAAGAGAAATACCCAGATCTTTTCCAAGGTTAACAAATTTCGGGACGAAATTTATTTTAAGGTGGATGGTATGTAATAACCCGAAAAATTTAAAACTTTTATTAGTGATGCTTAAACCTATTATTTGTGGTTCTTAGACCTTAATTATGTTTAAGGTGACCAATGAAATGAATTAGAGTCGATTCGGGGATAAAAAACTAATGACTAATCCTACTGGATTAGGGTTTACTGAATAGCCTGAACATAGAATGAAAGATCGAGAAGGAATCTTAACAAAAGGATTTCATTTCTAGAATCCTCTCACGAAAACATGTGAGAATCCAAAGAATGAGAATTTTCGGGCATGCTTGCCCGGTCAGTCTTAAAAGTACTATTCACGAGCCGGAACAATTTTCAATCCGTGCTAATCATGAAAATTAATGATAACAATCAAAATCAGGAAGGAATATATTATTATGAATTTAGAAATTATAAGAATCAATTTCTGAAAGAAATTCCTGAAGAACTTAACCGAACTCCGGGAAAATATACCGGGAAAACCCTTAATTGATCCGAACGACCTGAAACTCGAACCAAGGGTATAAATCAATAACATATGATTTATAAGACTCAAATAAATTATGAAAGCTCAAGAATTCAATAGAATTTCGAATGAGCATAATTTAATCGCCGAACGCTGTTTTTTCGCGATAACTCGAAATTGACTTATCGGACGCCGTCCGAACTTCATGAAATTTTTATAAACATTGAAATAAGTCTTTTAAAGGCTATTTAAGAAAATAAAACCTTAAGGTTCTGGGAAATCAATCGAAAGCGCGTTAAAACTTAAAGAGTTGGTATTAACATGCCAAAACGGGTAATTTGACCATTCCTTCTCCCAACTACCACCAAGACCACCCCAAATGAGCTATAAAAATCTCTTTAGTCTGCCAAGACAATAGGGAGTCGTCCATTTGCATCCCCTCCCTTTGAGAGCCATTTTCTCTCTCTAAATTCAAATCCTCTCATTTGTTCTTCAACTTTTCAAGCTTTAATCTTCCTTTCCAACTCATTCCAACCCCCCAATTAAATTTCTAAGACCGTACTAAGGTATTATTCATCATTCTCTTCATTTATAATGGAGTATAATTTTTTTTGATTTTTTGAATTTATTTCATAAAGAACCCTAGTTTTGTTCTTCATTTTTTTCGTGGATTTTGTAATATTCCGAAGAAACGAACGTCTAATTACGGTATTTTAAACCCGTAAATTAGGGTTTTGCCGTATATTATTTTTGTATGACATCGAATATTGATTTCGATTCTATATCGTAATAACGAATTCCTTTTTATATTCACTAAGAATTGGGAATTAAGGAATAGAATAATACGAAGTGGTTCGACAGTATAATTTTAACGCCGATCAGGTATCGACGTCGTAATTTTATGAAATTTTCTAGCAATAAGCTTAGAATTAAATTCTATATTAATGGAATATTATTTATGAAGTAAGTATGAGCTACTACCACCATTTTGAGATGAGTCGATTATGAACGTTTTGAGACGTTTTTCAACGCCAACTTCTGAGACGCTAGAAAAATAGGTTTAATGATCCGAAATTATTATAATTAATTTCCTATTATTATTTTATATAATTACAGTATTATTAAGCATTAAAATCAATATTAAAGCATGAGAACTCGATAATTCCAATTTGTTGATTTCGAAAACCCTAATTTTAAAAACTAGGGTTTTCTCACATAAAATGATACCATTAAATTATCCTATGCTATTATTTATTATCTAAACTATATGTTATGATATATATGAGTATATTTGGCACGAAATGACTTGAAAATTTATATGTGGCGTGGGTTATATTTTTAGCCCTATTTTCACGTTAATTTCGTATATATTGCTATGTGATGTTTTAATTATTTTAATGACATGTATTATATATCTATGATTTATATCTTGTTTAATACATTGTATTAAGGATCAAAAGAAATAAAATCACACCCTTGCATCCCATATAGCCAACGGCTATGCACCATGAGCATGAGTCCTTCTTTTTCAATTAGCCAATACATGAAGAGCCTTTTTGGCACACACTCATAATCACAACCCACTACACATTGTTGCATTGTTTTTATTGGTGAAGTGTGTGAGTGTGCCGGCGAGAGAGAGAGAGAGAGATACACCGCCAATCTAAAGTACGGATTAGACGGATTCATACCAACCAAGTAGGATTAAGAACATAATGACCAACAACCTTTCAAGACTTCAAACTTTTATAGATAAACACACAACGATTTCATACAAACTAGACCAATGCACCATTAACAAAAGGATTCAACCGATCCGAGGTAACATAAGTAATATCCAAAATATAATAAAGTGTTTTGAGCAATGAAAGTATGTGAATGCATATATGACGATATACATCCAAGGTGAACTATTAGCAACAAAACTCCGATCGCTCAACACTTGTCCATCCCATCACACTCAACTCGCACATTTACTAACAAACATGCAGGCTAAGTACAAGATTGCACTTAGTGGACTCATGCCAAAATAATTTCATTTAATTACATTGCCCATAAGTATACCACGAGGATTTTAGTTGAAACAACTCGTGAATACCAAAATACTTTATCATTTCTCAAAATTCACCACAGCAGCATTTTCTCATTTCAGATGATCCGTATCATTCACATAACTGTTCATAATCGATCTCACGTCGTAGAAGTAGGCCTCCTTCACCGACGCCGTGATCGGTCAAGATGTTGCTAACGGCTCACAATCACATAGTCGTGATTCTCGATCCGACTAGATCCATGACCGCCGATGATGTTGCTAACGGCTCGCGAACACAATGGCGGTGTACACGTTAACCCCAGCTGTGAATTTCGTGATCCGACTAGATCCGATATCGATTTTAAAATTGGGAGCTACCCAATAACCGATTCACATTCATAGTTGGCTCGCCAAACAACATGATAGGATACATACGTAAAACATAAATATTTTGGGCATATAATCGAATAACAGCTCATAATCATTTTCAACCGAAAGCTTGTAAATAAATACTTTTCAAGAAAGCATCGTAAATAAAAGGGTTTTCGAGTAAAGCCCACCTCGCACACGTAGTCTTTCAACTATGGTCTTTTCCCACGCCAATGTCCCGCCCACGTATCACCTTAACGTAAGAATTATTTTAGTACGTCGGTCACGTTCGATAGAGACGAACATAGTCTATAACGTTCTACGTATCAAATAAGGCTAACGTCGGACTTAATTTGACGTTTCCTAATCGATTGATGTCGATTATGAAATTTCTTAACATAAAAAGGGTATTCTACCTTTTAGTATATAATGACGCTTTAATGTACTTACGTAACGTAAGTAGCATTGTTATTAAACGCATCTACGTCACATTGATCACGATTATCGATGCATGCCCGTTGCTGACCTGGTCAACGATTTTGGTCAACTATTTTGACCAAGTCAACCAAAAGTCAACAATTTTGACTTTGGTCAACAAAAGTCAACATTTGACTTTTTCAACTATTTATGAAATTTTATCATTTTATGTGCAATTTTGTTCCAAAATTCCTATAAAATCATACTATGTCTAAAACATTATTTTAGATCATAATATGTAATTATTCTTGATAAAATAAATTATAACATTGTTACACATATTATGAAATTTTCGATAATTACAAATTAAATAGCTTAGACTTGTGCAAAAATTCTTATAAATTCACATGTCACACTATTTTATCATGTGATTAATAATATGTAATTACCTTAGTCAAATAAAATTTATACACCATGGTCTTATAACATATAGTTTTCGGTTTTTATAAATAACCCAACAAATGATTTTTAAAAATTCCAATAAATTCATATATCAATTAATCACCCTCAATTATGCTTACTATAACATAATTGTTATTTATTATGAACTATTGAATTTTATTTACCTAAGTCATGTTTGAAAATTTCAACTTAGGTCCAAATAATATTTATAAATTTCAATAATTTCTTACAATCATATATTATGAATATACACACTTAATATGCTATTATATCACTTAAATATGAATTATATCACAACATTATAACATATGCATATATTTTCGATATTCAACAATTTATAGGCTATAGTTTTCCAAAAATTCTAAATAAATTCATATAAGCATAATTAATACCCTAGATCATGATTTCATACTTAAATCAACAATTAAAAATCATAATCAACAACATATAGAACCCCTAAGTTTTCGGTCCACATGAATAATTTAATACTATGCTTAATTTCATGATATAATTAATATACATGCTTCACAACATCATATAAACATAATATCTAAACATTTAAACATATGTTTTAAAATTTTCGAAAATGACATATATAAACTAAGATCATATCTTAAAATTTAACAGACGAAATTTAAAATTTAAGCATGTATGCTAAGATCGCACGATTTCTAACCTTTAATCGGTTTCGATTTTGATCGGCAACGCTTATATGATCTAAGTTTGGGATTAAAATTGGAGAACTCTCTCAAGAATTTCTCACTATATTTTCGGTGGTTTGAGGTGCAAAATGGGAGAGTGTTGTGCTCTCCTTATATTTATAGCATTTACAAGTTGTAATGTAATTATTATACTAAAAATATCATCAATCCACTTGTTAATTCTAGTCAAAATTTTCGGCACCTCCATAAGCTATAAGACAAGAATTTTAATTTTATCTCATACAACTCATCACCAAGTCATCTTATCCTAATTAAATACATTGTATCCTAATTTAATTAAATCATCACATTGTAGCAAGTTGTGTGTGTGTCGCCTATTTCTATAGACTAGGATTGATTTTATTTTTATTTCTTATATTATATACTTTATTATGTTATATAATAATATAATTAGAATTTATATCATTATTATCAAAAATTAAAAGAATTAACACACTATACCTTCTTTGTGTAATTCTCGCCACCTACAATACATTAGGCTAGGATTTTATTTATTTTCTTATTATATATTATATTATTATCATATTATAATTATAGTATAAAGTTGCTTTAGAAAAGTCAAATATTTCAACTATACAAGTGGCATATCATATAGTATGAAATTAAAAATTTTCAACCCTTTTATTCCAACATTTCGGCTCCTTCATAAATGAGCATGAGATTTGTTGATCAACTTGCTATTTAATGCTACTTTACAACTCATATATGATAAGATCCTAATCATAACAACTCATTAATTATAAGATGATAATATCACATAAAATCATACTTTAAAACCATAATTTTCGCCACTTTTATGCAAGTGTGTCTCACACTTGTACAAATTGTATTATACCTCATTTAGTCCTTAATGACATCATAATAATATAATAATTATCATATATCATTAATTGATTAAGAATAAAATTAAATTGTACTTAAGAAACTCACATTTTCGAAAATCACTAAGGTAATTTCAAATATTTTATTTCCTTGTATAAAATAGCTACTATATAATTATGTGACATATTTATGTCTTAGATAATATATATAATCATAGAAAAGTATTTAAAAACAATTTAGGTCTTAAAAACCCTAATTTAAATTTTTAGGGTTTTCGAAACCCATTAAATAAGGTACATTGCATTCTTAAATTTTCTAGCATTATTTTATGATAAATAATGCTCTTATATAATAATATAATTATAGGAATTTGAATTTTATAATTCCGAGATCATATGCTAAAGTTATTGCATTATCTCTAAACGTAGACGTTTGAAACATCTCTAAATTCTCATAGTTTGATTATCTCTAAAATGTTCAAAATAAAGTTTGTTACAACTTTATTTATTCCTATAATAATAGGAATTTGAAATTAAGCTTAATCGCTTAATAAAATCGTAAGACGAATCGTCGAATTTATTCGACGTTAGAAAATTACGCTCAAGGAATATTGAAAATTATATTCCTTAATTCACTAAGCATCGTGAATCTCATACAGAAATTATCCAATTATGCTTGGTCAAAGTCAAGAGTTGACTAATTAAGATTTTAATTATTGAATTAATAATGCTAATTACGTAATTTATTAACGTAATTCAGTATTAAAACTACGGGATATTACATTCTACCCCCCTTAAAAAATTTCGTCCTCAAAATTTGCATACCTCAAAAGAGTTCGGGGTATCGCTCTTTCATGGCATCCTCGAGTTCCCACGTAGCTTCTTCCTGTCTGTGGTGCCTCCATAGGACTCTCACTAACGGAATTGATTTATTTCTCAACTATTGTACCTTATGGTCTAAAATGGCCACAGGTTCCTCTTCGTAGCTCATATCAGGATTCAAGACCACGTCATCATGATGTATTACGTGTTTCGGGTCATACACGTACTTCCTCAGTTGAGACACGTGAAACACATTATGAACATTACCCAAGCTTGGTGGTAACGCTAACCTATAGGCACTGGGACCGATTTTCTCAAGGATCTCGTAAGGTCCTATAAATCGTGGTTTCAACTTTCCTTTACCCCAAATCTTACAATGCCTTTGGACGGAGAGGTTTTAAGGAAAACCTTGTCGCCACACTCAAATTCTAGCTCGAATCTACGGTATCGGCATATGATTTCGCCATCCCGAGCTTCCTTTATTCTTTGTCTTATCTCGACGACAATTTCAATCATTTCTTCCATCGTATCCGCCCTAAAATTTTCCTTTCACCAACTTCATCCCAAAGAAGTGGCGATCGACATTTTCTTCCATATAATGCGTCATATGGGGCCATGTTGATTGTCGCCGATAACTATTATTGTGGCGAACTCAATAAGTGGTAAAACTTATTCCCAAGTTGCGCCTCGATCCAATACTACCGCTCTCAACATATCCTCTAGCGTTTGATCGCTCGTCCGATTGGCCATCGATGCTGTGGATGAAAAGTCAGTACGAAATTCACTGCTCCCAATTCCTTTTGTAAGCTTACCCAAAATCAAGTAAACTTCAATCTCTATCAAGTGATAGATTTCGTATTCCATGCAGACGCACAATTTCCTTCACATATAGTTGGGCTAGCTTGTCGATCCATAGGTGATTCGAATTGGTAGGAAGTGAGCACATTTTGTAAGGCGATCCACTACTACCCATATAGCAGTGTTACCCTTTTGTGACTTTGGTAAACCCGTTACAAAATCCATGGCTATGTCGTCCCATTTCCATTCAGGTATCTCCAAAGGTTGTAGCTTTCCATATGGCCTTTGATGTAACGCCTTTACTTGTTGACAAGTAAGACAACGTTCGACGAATGAGGCTATATCTCTCTTCATTCCTTCCCACCAGAACTTTCCTCGTAGGTCTTGGTATATCTTGGTACTGCCTGGGTGGGCGGTATAAGGAGTATCATGAGCTTCACTCATGATTTCATTTCTAAGCTCGTCATTGTTTGGAATGCATAGTCTTTCCTCAAACAATATAGCATTATCAGATGCTTCCTTGAAACCTTTCTGTTCTCCCATTCTCACTTTAGCTCTTATCTTCTCTAGTTCCTCATCCTTTTTTTGTTCTTCTATGATTTTATTCCTTAAATCGGACATCATAGTAAGTGTAGCAACATTATCCATGATTGTCCTTGGTGGTTCGACTATCTCTATCGACATCTTCTCAAACTCTTCAATGAGTTTTCCTTCCGCTGTCAAGAGACATCCAAGCTTTGATCGACCTTTACGACTTAAGGCATCCGCCGCTACATTAGCTTTTCCCGGATGATAGTTGATGCCACGTCGTAGTCTTTACTAATTCGAGCCATCTCCTTTGTCTCATGTTCGATCTTTTGCTCGAAAAGTATTTTAAACTTTGTGGTCAAGAAGATTTCACATCTTACTCCGTAAAGATGATGTCTCCAAATCTTTAGTGCATGAATCACAACGCCAATTCCAAATCATGAGTCGGATAATTTAACTCATGTGGTCTAAGTTGCCTTGACGCGTAAGCTATTACCTTCCTTCTTGCATCAAGACACAACCAAGTCCATTTTGGAAGCATCGGTATAGATAACATATTCCTTGTTCGAATCTGGGACAGCTAACACCGGTGCACTAGTCAGTTTCTCTTTTAACGTTTGGAAACTCGCCTCACACTCATCAGTCCACGTGAATTTGATCTCCTTTCGGAGTAGCTGTGTCATTGGCCTTGCTATCTTGGTGAATCCCTCAATGAATCTCCTATAGTAGCCAGCTAATCCTAGGAAACTTCAAATTTCATTTTGAGTGGTCGGCGCTTTCCATCCTTGCACAGCCTCGACCTTCGCCGGATCAACTTTTATTCCTTCCGCTGACACAATGTGTCCAAGGAATATTACTTCTTTAAGCCAAAATTCACACTTGCTGAATTTAGCATAAAGTTGTTCGGCTCGTAGGGTCTGTAACACTGTTCTCAAGTGTTCCCTATGTTCCTCCTCGTTCTTTGAATAGATGAGAATATCATCTATAAAGACTAAGACAAACTTATCCAAGTATGGGTGGAATACTCGGTTCATAAGATCCATAAACACGGCAGGTGCGTTAGTTAGTCCGAACGGCACTACTACAAACTCGTAGTGGCCATACCTTGTTCGGAATTCCGTCTTTGATATATCTTCTGGTCGTACCTTTAGTTGATGGTAGCTCGATTTAAGTCGATTTTGAGAATACGCTTGCACCTCTCAATTGGTCGAACAAATCGCTCATCCTTGGTAGCGGATATTTGTTCTTAAGCGCCAATTTGTTTAATTCTCGTAATCGATGCACATCCTTAACGAACCATCCTTTTCTTAACAAATAGATCATGGCGCCCCCATGGTGAAACACTTGGCCTTATAAAACCCAAGTCCAATAACTCTTGAATTTTGATTTTCAACTCTTCGAGTTCCTTGGGTGCCATTCTCAGAAGGCGCTTTTGATATCGGAGCCGATCCAGCTCCGGATCAATTGTGAACTCTAGCGCCTATCCGGGGTAGTCCGGTAATGTTTCAGAAAGACGCCCGAAATTTCGAACAATTTCCACGTCTTGACCCTTACTCGCTCTTTTCCTCTCCATTTAGATACACAAGGAATGCTTGACATTCCTTCTTGTTCATCATTCTCCGGGCTTGGAGTGCGGATATTATCGATTTTTTTCCCATACTAATCCCATAGAAATTGTAGCTTCTTTTCCGGTGGTTGCATCGAAATTCTTCTCTCCTTGCATAAGATCGTGGAATGGTTTTCGGCCAACCAATCCATCCCTAGGATTATATCTACATCCCCCATAGGTATTACGTTTAAGTTATTTGCTAGAACCTTAATTGAGCCTAAGTTCAATTCTAAGTTCGAGCAAGCCTGTGTAACGGTCATTATACCTCCTATAGGTGATGAGATTCTCATTTCCTGATTTGTTTCTTCAGGGCTAAGTTCTAACATATCAACGCACGCTTTTGAAATGAAAGAATGCGAAGCACCCGTATCGAACAGAAGTATAATAGGTACATTGCAAAGTAATCCCATACCCGCCAGGTTACCTTGATTCTGCTCGTTCTGACGCCTATGTAGCGCATAGGCTCTGGCCTGGGCTGGTTGCGGCCGGCGAGGTGCTTGCCTCTGTTGATTCTGCTGTTGTTGCTGCTGTTTCTTTCTCTGTCTGGCCGCCGTCCGCTATTCTTCTTTGTTGTGGTGGGGTTGACCGAATTGCCCTTAATGGTCAAGGGGGCACGATTGATTTGGCCTTCCCATAGTTATCTGACGAATCCCAGGGCATTCATTTGCATAGTGGCCCTCACGCCACACTTATAGCACCATGCACACCCCCGTGTGCCTTTTGTTGCATTTCGGGCATGGTGGAATCCTTACTATCTCTTGGGTAGGTGGAGTAAATACGGGTCTCCTCCAACCTTGCCCTTGTGGAGCCATGTTATTCTGCCATGGCCTCTTGTTGCCGTTGTTGAAACCTCCTCGGTTGAAGTTGTTATTGTTGTTCGAACTTCCTTCCCATTTGCGTTTCCCTTTGTCACCGACATTTGGTGACTGGGTCGGTGCGGATTTTTCCTCGGGCATTGCAGCTTCTATGTCTAACGCTCGACTAAGAGCCTCCGCATAAGTTAAGTCGCCATGACCTGCCAGCGACATCTTTATCTCGTGTCTCAGTCCTGCCTTGAATTTTTCTGACATTTTCATGTCAGTATTCACTAAGTCCGGGGCATATCTAGACATATCGCAGAACAGTCGGTCGTACTCAGTGACCGACATCTTGCCCTGCTTTAGGGTGAAAAATTCAATCTCCTTTTTGTTCCGGTAGCTTTTTGGAATGTACTTATCATACATTTCCGTTTTGAAGTCGTCCCAGGTAAAGTATTCCATTTGTTCCGGTCGTTGTCTTCTCCTTGCTTCCCACCGTAAGTCACCGGTCCGTGAGTTGAAAGTCACGCAAGATAACCTCTCTTGCGTAGTACAGCGAAGAAAGTCGAAAATTCGTTCGATAGCCCTGACCCACTGTTCGGCATCCTCAGGGCTTCCTTTACCATTGAAGGAGGGCGGGTTCTGCCTTAAGAAGAGTTCTTCCACTCTACGGTCAGGTGGAGGTGGGGGTGGCACTGGGATCTCCTCACTTTCTGCCCGTGGTATCCTGCCTCTACCCCTGCCTCTTCCTCTTCCCCTGCCTCTCACTTCCCGCTGAGGTGCACGTCTGGGCGGCATTCTGTTAATAAAACGTAGTTAGTATTCGAATAACGTTCATTGCAGTTGAATATACGTAACATCTTTATAAAATCGTATCATAAAACAACTTAAGTAGCCATCATTCTTATTGCACAACTTGATGTTTATAAAAGCCCATCTAGGGTCATCATCATATATATATGGAAAACTTTGCCTCGAAAGGACTATTCTGTACAAGTCATTAAGCGCAAAAGAGAGCTAAGCACACACTGTACTAAGTATACCACTGTAAACTACATATTGGTTATAAGACGTCTTAAAATACTATGCTTCTATAACTTTGTTAATATCACTACTACATACTACATACTACACGTATACTAATATTCATTCTCATCCATGTTCCTATGGTTTTCTCTTGCGGTTTCGTCTTCACTTGGATCTTCTTCGGATTCTTCTTCCGGGTCCTCTTCGGATTCTTCCTCGGAGCTTTCCTCTCGAGCACGCCTACGTGACGGTCCAGCTCCATCATCACCTACAGCATATACGTCCCGTATAGGAACATAGCCTTCCTGATGATCATGTGCTTCCATGAATGCCCCCTCGTGATAGGGTGCCGTCATCGGTGGTGGAACTGGTGGTGCCGGTCGCGTCGGATGTCCGAACGTCATAGGTGGAAGAACTGGCACTCCCAATGACCTGGGTCGCGATGCCCTCATCACATGCTCGGGTCGATCTCCGCCCAAGAAACTTGGCACCGCAGGTTGACCACTCGAGGAACTTCCGTGTATAACCATTCCGGTGTGTCGTCCTGCCAAGTGTATTCCCTCGGTGGCAAATAGGGCCCTCTTGGTGCAGCCCTGTACACACTGTAGACATATATGAGATGGCTGACGAACCTCGGTAGGTCTCCGATCAAGTCATAGTCAATGCCTGCCCGATATATATAGTCGCCCGATATTTCTCTTGCATAATCTTCCCAATCAACTGGCAAACGAGTTAGTAACCGATTGATGCCGTCATATCCTGTCACACCGTACTCATGGGCGTCCATCCATAATCGACGATAACTCATCAGAAACTCTCCTAGACTGTCTCCCCAACCCATACTGTAAGTGCGATAGGCTTCAAGGACTTCTCCTGGTGTGAATCTCGGCATCATCCTTCGCCTCGGTGAGTAATAACGACTGGCCATCTATCACAGACAATACTAGCGTAAGTCCATCTATATCTGATAAGCAAATAGAAGAATAGAATATATCTGTTAAGCAGATAAGGCAAACACATCTGATAAGCAGATAAATGTTTACATCAAAATTCCTATGTTCATCCTACATCATAATTTCACTCATGGAATCTCTACTTTTAACTTCTTAAGTTCTCTATTCTTAGCAAAATTTTCAGTCTAACTTCAACTGTTCCTCACGAATTCTGGAGAAGGATTCAGGATTTCTGTCCTTCATATGAACTGAAGTTCGTTGAGATAAGAGTATGTGAGCGAAAACCGTTTGCAAAACGGAGTTCAAACGAATAAGAACAAGCCAAAACAAAAACACTGCGCAGTGCAGTTTTCTGCCTGCGCGATTGTGCGTCGGGAATCACTTCCTTCCGGACGATTGCGTGCTCATGCTCTTGCTTCGTACGAGTTCCCTTACAAAATTTGTTTAGCTTTCTCTGGTCCTTATCGAACCCATGCGTCTTGCACCTTTGATCCTTTTCTTGCTTACGTCAGCTTTTCGTTGAAAACTCGAGTTCGTTTCCAATCGATTTTTCGTTCGTTCGTTCGTAAATCAATATCTCACTATTGTTCTCGCAAGAGGGATCAAGCTCCTAGAATTCATACTTCTATGTTCAAAAGGTGAGCATGCTTCTTAGAGCATCTATGTTCTTTTGGGAATAACATACCCATTTTCAGAATAAATTGTAAACTTTGAATAAATATTTCAAAAATCGTAACATAACTTCTGTACTCATGCTTTCAGTAACTCAATCCTCACTTTTGACATTATCATGTCAACTATTTCTCATTCTTCGTAAACTTGGTCTCATCTATCGATAACTCATTTATCATAAAGTCCTCGACATAGAATTGTCAACTTTTCTCATAATCTCGAAAAATTCTTTTCGGAATACGTTCCAAAACTTTCATGACCTTCACTGTTTTCAAAATGTGAATTCAATCTCATTTTCCAAAATTTAAAGTTCACGGTTCAAACTTTCAACTTTCAAACTCAAAACTGAGAAAATAATTTACCTCTTTTCCCGGTTGAGCTTGATGCGATGGAGTGTTGAGCACAGTCAGCTGATTTCTAGAAGTCTAGTGACTCAATCTAGACTTAACTTTTGAAAGAAAGTTTTAGGGTTCAAAGGACGACCGGCTCGATATTAATCGTAACAGCCCGCCAATCTAAAGTACGGATTAGACGGGACTGTTACCAACTAAGCAGTGGATTAAGAACATAATGACCAACAACCTTTCAAGACTTCAAACTTTTATAGATAAACACACAACGATTTCATACAAACTAGACCAATGACCATTAACAAAAGGATTCAACCGATCCGAGGTAACGTAAGTAATATCCAAAATATAATAAAGTGTTTTGAACAATGAAAGCATGTGAATGCATATATGACGATATACATCCAAGGTGAACTATTAGCAACAAAACTCCGATCGCTCAACACTTGTCCATCCCATCACAGCCTCAACTCGCACATTTAAAACAAACATGCAGGCTAAGTACAAGATTGCACTTAGTGGACTCATGCCAAAATAATTTCATTTAATTACATTGCCCATAAGTATAACACGAGGATTTTAGTTGAAACAACTCGTGAATACCAAAATACTTTATCATTTCTCAAAATTCGCTGCACAGCATTTTCTGCTTCAGATGATCCGTATCATTCACATAATCGTTCATAATCGATCTCACGCCGTAGAAGTAGGCCTCCTTCTACCGACGCCGTGATCGGTCAAGATGTTGCTAACGGCTCACAATCACATAGTCGTGATTCTCGATCCGACTAGATCCACGACCGCCGATGATGTTGCTAACGGCTCACAACACAAAACGGTGTACACGTTAACCCTAGCTGTGAATTCGTGATCCGACTAGGATCCGATATCGATTTTAAAATTGGGAGCTACCCAATAATCGATTCACATTCATAGTGGCTCGCCCAACAACATGATAGGATACATACGTAAAACATAAATATTTTGGGCATGAATCAATAACAGTTCATAATCATTTTCAACTGAAAGCTTGTAAATAAATACTTTTCGAAGAAAGCATCGTAAATAAAAGGGTTTTCGAGTAAAGCCCACCTCGTACACGTAGGTCTTTCAACTATGGTCTTTTTCCTACGTCAATGTCCCGTCCACGTATCACCTTAACGTAAGAATTATTTTAGTACGTCGGTCACGTTCGATAGAGACGAACATAGTCTATAACTTTCTACGTATCAAATAAGGCTAACGTCGGACTTAATTTGACGTTTCCTAATCGATTGATGTCGATTATGAAATTTCTTAACATAAAAAGGGTATTCTACCTTTTAGTATATAATGACGCTTTAATGTACTTTACGTAACGTAAGTAGCATTGTTATTAAACGCATTACGTCACATTGATCACGCATTATCGACTATGCGTCTGCTGACCTTGGTCAACGATTTTGGTCAACTATTTTGACCAAGTCAACCAAAAGTCAACAATTTTGACTTTGGTCAACAAAAGTCAACATTTTGACTTTTTCAACTATTTATGAAATTTTATCATTTTATGTGCAATTTTGTTCCAAAAATTCCTATAAAATCATACTATGTCTAAAACATTATTTTAGATCATAATATGTAATTATTCTTGATAAAATAAATTTATAACATTGTTACACATATTATGAAATTTTCGGTAATTACAAATTAAATAGCTTAGACTTGTGCAAAAATTCTTATAAATTCACATGTCACACTATTTTATCATGTGATTAATAATATGTAATTACCTTAGTCAAATAAAATTTATACACCATGGTCTTATAACATATAGTTTTCGGTTTTCATAAATAACCCAACAAATGATTTTTAAAAATTCCAATAAATTCATATATCAATTAATCACCCTCAATTATGCTTACTATAACATAATTGTTATTTATTATGAACTATTGAATTTTATTTACCTAAGTCATGTTTGAAAATTTCAACTTAGGTCCAAATAATATTTATAAATTTCAATAATTTCTTACAATCATATATTATGAATATACACACTTAATATGCTATTATATCACTTAAATATGAATTATATCACAACATTATAACATATGCATATATTTTCGGTATTCAACAATTTATAGGCTATAGTTTTCCAAAAATTCTAAATAAATTCATATAAGCATAATTAATACCCTAGATCATGATTTCATACTTAAATCAACAATTAAAAATCATAATCAACAACATATAGAACCCCTAAGTTTTCGGTCCACATGAATAATTTAATACTATGCTTAATTTCATGATATAATTAATATACATGCTTCACAACATCATATAAACATAATATCTAAACATTTAAACATATGTTTTAAAATTTTCGAAAATGACATATATAAACTAAGATCATATCTTAAAATTTAACGGACGAAATTCGAAAATTTAAGCATGTATGCGAAGATCGTACGATTTCTAACCTTTTAATCGGTTTCGATTTTGATCGGCAACGTTTATATGATCTAAGTTTGGGATTAAAATTGGAGAACTCTCTCAAGAATTTCTCACTATATTTTCGGTGGTTTGAGGTGCAAAATGGGAGAGTGTTGTGCTCTCCTTATATTTATAGGCATTTACAAGTTGTAATGTAATTATTATACTAAAAATATCATCAATCCACTTGTTAATTCTAGTCAAAATTTTCGCACCTCCATAAGCTATAAGACAAGAATTTTAATTTTATCTCATACAACTCATCACCAAGTCATCTTATCCTAATTAAATACATTGTATCCTAATTTAATTAAATCATCACATTGTAGCAAGTTGTGTGTGTGTCGCCTATTTCTATAGACTAGGATTGATTTTATTTTATTTCTTATATTATATACTTTATTATGTTATATAATAATTTAATTAGAATTTATATCATTATTATCAAAATTAAAAGAATTAACACACTATACCTTCTTTGTGTAATTCTCGCCACCTACAATACATTAGGCTAGGATTTTATTTATTTTCTTATTATATATTATATTATTATCATATTATAATTATAGTATAAAGTTGCTTTAGAAAAGTCAAATATTTCAACTATACAAGTGGCATATCATATAGTATGAAATTAAAAATTTTCAACCCTTTTATTCCAACATTTCGGCTCCTTCATAAATGAGCATGAGATTTGTTGATCAACTTGCTATTTAATGCTACTTTACAACTCATATATGATAAGATCCTAATCATAACAACTCATTAATTATAAGATGATAATATCACATAAAATCATACTTTAAAAACCATAATTTTCGCCACTTTTATGCAAGTGTGCTCTCACACTTGTACAAATTGTATTATACCTCATTTAGTCCTTAATGACATCATAATAATATAATAATTATCATATATCATTAATTGATTAAGAATAAAAATTAAATTGTACTTAAGAAACTCACATTTTGAAAATCACTAAGGTAATTCCAAATATTTTATTTCCTTGTATAAAATAGCTACTATATAATTATGTGACATATTTATGTCTTAGATAATATATATAATCATAGAAAAGTATTTAAAACAATTTAGGTCTTAAAACCCTAATTTAAATTTTTAGGGTTTTCAAACCCATTAAATAAGGTACATTGCATTCTTAAATTTTCTAGCATTATTTTATGATAAATAATGCCTTATATAATAATATAATTATAGGAATTTGAATTTTATAATTCGAGATCATATGCTAAAGTTATCAGATTATTCTAAACGTAGACGTTTGAAACGCCTCTAAATTCTCATAGTTTGATTATCTCTAAAATGTTCAAAATAAAGTTTGTTACAACTTTATTTATTCCTATAATAATAGGAATTTCAAATTAAGCTTAATCGCTTAATAAAAGCGTAAGACGAATCGTCGAATTTATTCGACGTTAGAAAATTACGCTCAAGGAATATTGAAAATTGTATTCCTTAATTCACTAAGCATCGTGAATCTCATACGAAATTATCCAATTATGCTTGGTCAAAGTCAAGAGTCGACTAATTAAGATTTTAATTATTGAATTAATAATGCTAATTACGTAATTTATTAACGTAATTCAGTATTAAAACTACGGGATATTACACTATTTTTCTCAAAATACCGTGAGCTATTTTAAATTATACCTTGGTGTATAATTTTATTTTGAACATGAAATGACATATTAATGCCCTCAGACCTCGATTATATGTTCTATGATTTTATTAGAATTTTGAAAATCAAATACATGATTTTGAAAAGGCCGAATGCTATCTATATATGTACCTTGGTGTATGATATTTATTTTTAGCATGCAATGGTATATTGTTGATCTAGTACATTGATTATGTGTTACATAATTTTGTTAGAATTTTTGGAAATCAAATACCAAATTAAATCAAAAAAATCGAAGAGCTTATGCTTAAGTATGGTGATGATTTAATTGGGTTTTGATTAATGTTATATTGTTATATTATAGTGTATAAGCATAGTGTATAATTGTTGGAATTTTTGGAAACCAAATACACCAAAGGATCAAAAAAGCCGAGAGCTTATAGCTCAAAATGGTTTTGGGTGATGTTATGATGTTACATTGTTATATTATAATGTTTGAGCATGATATAATTTTATTGAAATTTTTAGGAATTGTTTGGTATTTATTTGATAATTACCATGAGTATATGGGATTAATTCCCTAATGAAGAAATTTTTTATGATGGACTATAGGTTATAAATATGTTATATATTAATGTTGGGACATTGTACTAATTATATAAAAATTTTGGAAATTATTGGACATTATTTTTTCAATATTACTGTGACCTTATAATAATTATAAGGTGATAATCGAATATCATTTGGATGATATTAATACATATTAATGACCATAGTGTATAGTAATACACTATATGAATTTAGAAAAAAATTTGAAAACCATTTGGTAATTTATTGAAATTACTGTGTGCATTTAAATATTTATAAGGATTTTTAAATCCTTTTTAATCAAGTTTAATAATATATTATATGTCTAAATATTATTTTAGACATATTTGGTTTTTATAAAAATTTATAAACATAGATTACTATGTTTGAGACAAAACGTTATACTTAATAACGTTATAAACGAAATATATGGGTTAATGATTAAAAAGAGTAATATTTGAGAAAAATATTAATAAGTCCATCGATTTATATGACAAATTGAGAATTAGGACTTTACGAATTGAAATCGATTGAAAATCGATTTATAAAGTGAATTAGTAAGAAATTACTATTGAAAAGTCAAAATTGATGACTTTGGTTGACTTTGTTGACTTTTAAAGTCAAACGTATCAAAATACGTTCGATAAATACGCTAATACGCGTAAGACGTACTAATTAGGTAAGATACCACTTTAGTAAGAAAAGATTTCATAAATGAAATCCTTATATCGAGAAACGTATGGATACGTTGAACGTTTAAACCGGAAAGGTTAAAACGATATGGTTGAACGTGTCTCAAGAACGAGAACCGCTCAATCGAAATACGTAATTGAAAACCGTATGAACCGCTATGAATTCAGCTTTATATCGATATTGAATATCAAGTTTATCTTAGACTTTGAGAGTCTCGAGAAAAGTGAACGACGACTAAACTCTCGCTTACGTAAGGTGTGGACGCGAACGCGACGACCGGACATCGACGAGGAATCAAACCTAGACTCAAATTAAGACGAACCATAGTCCAGTGGGGCTTTTTCCGAAATCAAAATACGATCTTCTTATTTAAATTATTTTCAAATGAATTTATATACGATGCTTATTTTCAACTGTTGATAAAAGGTTTACAATATTACCTGCCAAAAATGTTTCTTTGTGTATGGATCCTATCCGAATGAATGATGAAATGTTGTGAAATGATATGATGATATGAAATGTTATGAATTTTTCGGTCGCACCAACCCAATTATGAAATCGATATCGGATCCTATGCCGGAAGACGATGCCTGGCTAGGATTAACGTGTATACTTGAGAGTGACTGTGTGTTGTAAGGACAATTCACGGCCGGTCACGGCGTCGTAGAGGGAGGCCTCCCTCTAGACGTTTGAACTTTGATGTTACGATGAAATGAGGATACGGGATACGGATCATACACACCAAGAAAAATGCTCGGTTTAGCGACTTTTACGAACAGAAAATGTTTTTGTAAGCACAAGGCATTTCAACTAAAACCCTTGTGTCTTACCATGATTTTGGCAGTGTAATTCAATTATGAAAAATATTTTCGGCATAAGTCCACTGAGTGCATTCCTTGTACTCAGCCCTGCATGTTTGTTTTTAAATGTGCAGGTTGAGCTCTAACGATGGTGATGGAGGAGTGTTGAGGAGTCCAGTCCTTGTTACTTTATTAAGAATTGGGTTTTACCTTGAATGCATATCGTCATATATGTATTCACACAATTTCCGCTGCAACTCTGAACTTATTTATGTCATGCTTACTGTTATGAATTGTTGAAGTCCTTCAGATCATTTATATCTTTTGGATCTGTTGGAGGATCATTTATAGACTATTGAGGTCCGTCGGATCATTGTTAGTCTTTGGGTCTGATGGTCCAACCCACCTGATTTGTTTTGATATCACCTTATGTTACGTTCAAGCATGTTAGTTTACTTTTGAAATGCATCTTTATATTAGCCTTTGTAACCCTAAATTACTATTCCTAGTATTAGTCACCCTCCAGTCCGGGCTATCCGGAGTGGGGACGTGACAAATTTTGTGCCATCAAATGCTCTCAAGCCATGAATGAAATATGCTTAGAAATATGTTCTAAGGCTGTATTTAAAATTTGGAAATTTTTGGAGCATGTTTAATACTTTTCGATTTATGTTATATTTCTTTTTATATGTGATAAAACATGCTTTTGTGAATATTATTTGATATTATTTCTTGTTGATGTATTAGAAGCTTGTATAATAAATATGGTAATTTTCAGAATATTTTGGAATTTTCTTGTATTTTGTTTGATTTTATTTGTTGAGAAATAGTTGAGATATAGTGTTTAATATATGATATGAACATCATATATTAATCTTGAAATTTTTGAAACACTACTCCTATTTTTCAAAAACGGGCAGAATTTATTTAAGTATTCTAAGCCATTGTTTGATTTTATTTGTTGAGATATAGTGTTTAATATATGATATGAACATCATATATTAATCTTGAAATTTTTTAGACACTACTCCTATTTTTATGAAAAGGCCAAAACTTTATATATATATTTTAGGATTTATTTGATTTTTAATTGTTGAGAGTAATTTGATATGTGATATTATAAATGTTGGTTGATGTTTAATGTTAATATTACATGTTTATTTCATATATAAACATATTGTGAAGTAAATGGAATTTATTGTATATATATATATATATATATATATATATATATATAGTTGTATTACCGAAAACATTATATGGTAATGAGCATGTGTTTTAAATTTTAATATATGATATGAGATGATATTTCATGTTTAATATATGATATAAGCATGATATTATTTTTG
Source organism: Salvia rosmarinus (assembly GCA_036937905.1). NCBI lineage: Eukaryota > Viridiplantae > Streptophyta > Magnoliopsida > Lamiales > Lamiaceae > Salvia > Salvia rosmarinus. Next base: position 53,015,790 of record CM072816.1, read on the forward strand.
TGGAATTTATTGAACACCAATGCTCATTAATTCATTATTGCCGAAAACTTTGAGGTTTTTAACCTATGGTTTGAAATTTTATATGATGATATTGAGTTGGTAATTAAATTCTATAGTATGATAGAAGTATAACATGATTTTATTGGATACATATGCTAGTTGTTGCTAATTATCGAAACTGTAACAAAATGGCTAAGTATGAGTTTAATTCTAATGTTAAATGATACTATGATAGTTAAACTATAAACTTGGAATGAATGATTGTGATTGTGATGAATGAATGGAACACTTATGCACACATATACAATGAATGTGTATTATGTTAGAAATTAGGGTTTTCTAATGCTTTAGTATAGTTTATGTTGTGTATGGTTTTGTTTGGTGTCAATGTTTATGTTTATGTTAAAATCGACAAACCAAAACCCCAAACGTAAAAAACATAATACTATATGTACGAGAATCCAAAAGAAATCGACCAATTTCGATAACTTAAGAAGGAATTAACGAGAATCGAAGTTAGACACAATTAGAGTTTTCTATTAATAATAGGTTACTCAAACGTGAGTTCCTAAGTTAAAGAAACTAAAAGCCGGGTTACAACGTTAATACTCAACAACGATAATCCAATACGATATTAGATTGAACGTTAAGATAACTCGACAACGAATTGCGATTATACAACATATATAACCTCCGACAAGTTAATAGTAACAAACAATGTCGTAAAGTATAAGCAAAGATTCGAACATAAGATGTCGATCCTTATGTCTCAAAAGTCGAGTTAATATTCCCGAAGCACTTCATCTATTCTTAAAGTACTTACTTGCATAATAGTATGTGATCACTTGAATCATAAGTCAAGATTTCCTTTTTATTCATCTTGCTAATACGACAAGTCGTCAAGCATAACCTACTATGACGTAACTACAATTGTTAAGCCTAGTTAGTGGCTTGAGAATATCCTAATATACCAATCATAACTTGAATACTAACAATCTATATCGTAATAACGTTTAGAAGAACACTAAGATTAAGAGTCGGGGATAGACTCGAAGTATGTGATTTATAAATTGGAGTTCACCTATGAACGATGAAGTAATATAGTTTGGGAATTGGGAATGTAAGATAATAGAAATCATTTTAAAACCATCACATGAAATCATAAAGAAACCCTAATTGGGAACTTCAAGTCGTAATTTATAAACGACCTTCGATCGATAGAAAGAATCTAAGAAATGTTATTTTCTTATGAAGGGTTTGATTGTACGTAGTCAGCAAGGAAGAACAACCACACCCTGCTCACTTAGACTTACTAGCTTTGGATTAGCAGGTGGGCTTTCTTGAAACAAAAGTGTTATACATAACTCAAAGCATGATTTACAAAGCTTTATGGAATATTATCACATGAAATGTTATTGACTGCCAAATGTTTATGTTTTGTTGTTATCCTATCTGAGATCGGTATATCCAATGTGGTATGTGATTGTGTTGGTCCACCAACATAAAAAAAAGGGTAACGATCGGATCCGACTTAGTTAAGGACTAACTCGGATTGTGTACACGTGTGATTGTGTGTTAAGGTTAGCTACCTCGATCGGTCACGGCGACTATGTGTAGGTGGCCACCTCCATAGTACGCGATTGAATGAATGAATGAATGATCAGATATAGAAACAACATGAATGAAATAGTCAGGCCTGACGTTTTTGAGAAATGATAAAATGTTTGATAGGCATGAGTCTTTCAACTAAAATCCTCATGTGCTATTGTGGGCGCTCAATAACTTTTGATAAAGAAAATGTTTTCGCAATGAGTCCACCGAGTACTTTTGTACTTAGCCCGCATCTCGCTTTTGATGTGCAGTTGAGCAAGGATCGATGATGGGTGCGGAGGTGCAGAGTAGCGCTTATTTTGATGCATTATTAGAAAGGTTTCTGTAACCTTGGGCATATATCGTCATATGCATATCCACACGCTTATTTGCCGCCTAACTCGATATTATTTTGATGTTTGATTATAATCGCTTTCACCGTATTGAACTTGAGGTCGCACTGCTCCTTGAATTGTGCCCCGATCGGGTTATATTTGAACCTTGAACCTTTGACGAGTCCTTCTGTGACTTGAGTTAGTATTGAGTAGCTTATCCCTTTTTTAGTCTATGCGTTATTGAGTAGTTAAATGGTAAATTGCATTGATTAGTTATGTTTATATCCGCTGCTTTATTATACCGGTGACGATCCATATGATCCTTACTTCCTTGGAAAGTCGGGTCGTCACAGTATGGGCAATAGTGTGGGTGCCCACCAAATAAGGTCTAAACTTGTCGAAAGCATAGACCACTGCAAGTAACTCTTTCTCCATGGTGGTGTAGTTCATCTGAGCCGAGTCAAGCGTCTTATTTGCATAATAGATGACTCTGAACAACTTATCTCTTTTCTGCCCCAACACAGCTCCCACTACCCAATCACTGGCATCACACATAAGCTTGAAAGGCTGGTTCCAATCAGGTGAGATCAAAACTTGAGTCGAGATCAGAGCTTGCTTCAACTTCTCAAACGCCCTCATCCAGTCACTCGTGAACACAAACTTGATGTCCTTATCTAGCAATCCACACAGCGGCTTTGTGATCGTGGAAAAGTCCTTGATGAAGCGTCTGTAAAAACCGGCATGTCCGAGAAAGCTCCTCACTGATTTGACATTGGTGGGAGGAGGTAGCTTCTCGATTGCAACTATCTTGGCTCGGTCCACTTCCAAGCCCTTAGCAGAAACCTTGTGGCCAAGTACCATACCTTCCTTAACCATAAAATGGCACTTCTCCCAATTGAGCACTAAGTTCGTCTCCTCACACCTGTGTAACACTTGGGACAGATTGTGGAGACAATGATCAAAAGAAGAGCCAAACACGGAAAATCGTCCATGAACACCTCCATAATATTCTCGATCAAGCCATGGAAGATGGACATCATACATCTCTGAAAAGTGGCTGGAGCATTGCATAAACCAAACGACATTCTTCTATAAGCAAAGACTCCATACGGACATGTGAACGCCGTTTTGTGCTGGTCCGCTGGGGCGATGACAATTTGATTGTACCCCGAATATCCATCCAGGAAGCAATAACATCCATATCCTGCCAGTCTGTCCAACAACTGATCAATGAAGGGCAAGGGAAAATGGTCCTTCCTTGTGGCTGCATTCAGAGAACGGTAGTCAATGCACACTCGCCATCCTGTTACAAGCCTTATTGCTACAAGCTCGTTCTTCTCATCTCGAATCACTGTGACACTCCCTTTCTTGGATACCACTTGAGTAGGGCTCACCCACTCACTGTCTGATATTGCATAGATCATGCCCGCGTCTAACAGCTTCAATACTTCCTTCCTCACGACCTCTTGCATTGCCGGATTCAATCGGTGTTGAGGTTGCACCTTTGGTTTGTACTCATTCTCTAACAGTATCCGTGCATGCAAATCGAAGGTTGCACCTTTGGTTTGTACCCAGTCGCAGACTTGTACTGCTTCAGCACGGTCATCAGCTTCGTCGATTTTTCATCTGTCAACTCTGAGGAGACTATAACTGGACAAGTCTCATCTTCGCCTAGAAAGGCATACTGGAGGTGGTCAGGTAGTTCTTTCAACTCCACCTTAGGCGTGTGCTCTTCTGTCGCCACTACAATGTCTTCTCCTTCAATCGGCTTCCTCACATCTAAATAAGGCACTGACTCATCGGGGAGGACCTTTACTTATTCTATCGCTTCGAGGTACTACATAATCTCATCGCAAGCATCGTCAAGCTCGGAGGAATCAAAGATCGAGTTCTGCATGCAAAACTCAACCGGATCTGCTGACTGTAAATGGGTGGAAAATAATTGCTCAATGACATGACACTCTTCCATCATCTACTCTTCAGGTTGCCTTATTGCGTCGTGAATAGAGATTTTCATCTCCTCATCTTTGACCCTGAAGGTGAGGTCTCCATCCTGCACGTCGATCAGTGCTCTGCCTGTAGTTAAGAACGGTCTCCCGAGAATGAGAGACGTGTTCCAATCTTCTGGCATGTCAAGAACTACGAAGTCTGCTGAAAATATGAAGTCTCTGACCTTGACGAGCACGTCTTCCACTGTTCCTTTCGAATAAGTAACATAAGTGTCTGCCATCTAGGGAGCAATGGGAGTCGGCTTGATCTCTCCAATCTCCAATCTATTGAATATGGACAACGGCATCAGGTTGATGCTCGCCCCTAAATCGCATAACACTCGGGAGAAAGTTTTCCCTCCAATGACACACGCGATCGTGAAGCTGCCTGGATCTTTTTGTTTGAGCGGCAACTTCTTTTGCAGCACAACACTGCACTCTTGCGACAAATTGATAGTCTCAAACTTCCCCAACTTCTTCTTATTAGCCACAGCATCCTATAAGAACTTTACAAACCCGGCATGTCTCCGAGTGCATCTAGCAATGGAATGTTGATGTGCACCTTCTAAAACATCTCCATGAATCGGGTCAGCATCTCGTCATATTTCGGCTTGGCTAGCCGACTTGGGAACGGGACCGGAGGAGTATAAGTTGGAAAAATCTTCTTCGGATCTGCCTCGTGGCCACTCTCGCGACCACTAGGGTGGTCGCGAGCTCTGACTGATGCTTTCCTGTTATTCCTCGTGGCCGAGCTAGCGGTCGCTAGCTCGGTCGCTAGTTCTTCCTCAGAACTCTCTGTACTCTTTCTCACGGCCAGCCTAGCGGTCGCTAGGTCGGTCGCTAGTTTCTCTGGAAAACATTCTGTATCACGCCTAACTGTCGGGCTAGCGGTCGCTAGCTCCTCCTCGTTCAGCGTACGACCTTCTTCTCGTTCCGGGTGGTTCTGGTAAGCTTTGCCACTTCTGTAATACCCCGATTTATTAAAAGCCTAATTATGATAATTAATTTCGTAAATTAGGGTTTTGTTATGATAATTGAATTAATAGATTATCGAATAATGATTTCGATTAATTACAGGATAATAAATTCCTATGTTTTATTCACTAATGATTGTGAATTGAGGAATACGATTATATAATGTATTTAGGCAATATTATTTTAACGTAGATTGTATATCGATAGTTAAAATTTCGTAATATTTTCTAAGTGTTAAAGCTTAGAATTAAATTCCATTATAAATGGAATGATTTAATAAAGTGATTATGACTTTATTACGACCATTTTGAGACGAGTCGATAATGAACGTTTTGAGACGCTTTCAAACGCCAACGCTTAGAGACGATTAGAAATTTGAGTTTAATGATTATTTTATGTAATTAGAATATTTGTAATATTCCAAAGAAACGAATATACGACACGGTTTTCTAAACCCGTAATTGTGGTTTTTGCAGATATTATCTTTTTACGACATCAATCTTGTGATTTCGATACGATATCGTTATAACGATTCCTTTTATAATTCACTAAGGATTGTGAATTAAAGGATTGAAATATTACGAAATGATTCGTCGATATATTTTAACGTCGAACGCGTATCAAACGCTTCGCTTTTCATGAAATTTTCTCGAGGTGAAGCTTGGAATTAATTTCCATCTTAATTCCTTTATAAAAGGGATATATTTATTTAGTAAGTGTGAACTTATCTGCACCATTTTGAGATGAGTCGATTTTGAACGCTTTGAGACGTTAACGCCAACGCCTGAGACGTTTTGTAAAATGAGTTTAATGCTCAGGAAATTATAATAATTAATTTCCTATTAATATTTTATATAATTTCAGTGTTATTAATTATTATCAATCGAATTTTCAGTTATTAAAATTCGATAGTTTGTTATTGAAATTTTCAAAAACCCTAAGTTTATAAACTTTGGTTTTTCACATGAAATGACACTATTAAATTATCCTATGGTATCTAAACTTTATAATATGATATATATGAGTGTTATTAAGCTATGAAATCAGTTTTTAGACCATTAAAAATCGGTAACAGATTTTTTATAAATTTCGAAACCTAAAATTCGAAATTAGGGTTTTATATGCATGAATTAATGCTATAATTTTTTCCTATGATGTTATTTAATATCTAAATTATATATTATGATATATATGTGTACATTTGGATCGAAAATAGCATGAGTATCAATAATAGGTGTGATTTGTATTTATATACCTATTTTTCCAAATTAAAATCGGTAATTTCGAATTTGTGTCCTTGGGATGATTTAATTATTTTTATGGCATGTATTATATATCTATGAACTATACTAGGATTAATACATTGTATTATGGTACAAAAATAAATTAAATCCTACCCCTACACACCCTAAAACCGCCGGCCACCCTCATTAAACAAGGCATGAGCTCCACCTATTTTCTACCCAATGCATGGCTTAGCTTTTAAACCTAGCCTAATCATCACATAATCCTCATCATTTGGCTGCAGATTTTAGCCATTCTCTTGGCCAAAAAATCGAGAGAGAGAGGGTAGATACTAGGGGGACTCTTCCACTTCAACACCTCACTATCATTATACACCATCACTCCCATTTTTGAACTCCCATTTTCCTCTCCACTCTCTCCTTTCTTCAGCCAAGAACCGAGCCAAACACCCCCATTATTTTCAGATTTTCTTCCATTCTTCTTCTCCATTTCTTCTCCAAACATTTATACTATATTGTTTCTTGTGAATCAATACCATATCCAAGGTAAATAAGGACCATTAGTAACGATTTTTCACCCCATTTATTCTGAAATTTTCGAACTGTTTTATATATATATATGTTGTTGTGTTCGAATGCTATATGTATGTATATGAAGGTTTTAATGTTCTTGAGCATGAGAATGTTGTTCTTGATGATTTATTTGAAAAATATATGAAATGTATGCTTAGATAATCATATGTTGTTGTTCATTTGATTTTTGAATGGATCTAGCATGCTATATTATTTTCGAACCATATAGTATGTTTGAAATAATTTTTGAAAATGTTAAAAATACATATGAGATGACCGAATGCTTCCCAATAATTTCTAAGCATGTATTATTGATCTATGTTATGATTTAAGACTATAGTATGTTATTTAAAATTTTTGGAAAACCCTAGCTAATTATTTCATGAATGCCGTGAGCATGTATGTACCATACCTTGGTGTATAAATTTTATTTTAAGCATGTGATGACATATAAATGCTTCAATGTATTGTTTATATGTTATATGATTTAATTAGAATTTTTAAAAATCAAAGGCATGATTTTTAATCAATACCGTGAGCATTTGGGAAAAATATGTTGATGCATGATTTTATTTTTGAACATGTAATGGTGTTTTAATGCTTTAATATATTATTTATGCATTGTGTAAATTAATTAGAATTTTTGGAAATCAATTACCTATTTAAATCAAATAAACCGAAAGCTTACAAGCTTATATGGTGATGATTTAATTAGTTCTTGATGATTATATGATGTTATATTAATATACTATAGTGTATAAACATAGTATATAATTGTTGGAATTTTTGAAAACCAAATACTAAATTTAATCGAAAAAGCCGAGAGCATTACAAGCTCATATGGTGACGATTTAAATTATTTTGGTTGATGTTATGATGTTACAACGTTATAATATAATGTTTATTGATGTTGGAATTTATTTAGAATTTTTAGAAATTGTTTGCTATTTATTTGGTAATTACCTTATTATTACCGTGAATATTGTTACATATTGTGAAATAAATAGTTATGATGAACTATGGGATATATAAATATTATATACTGATGTTGGGATGTTATTATAAGTATATATCAATTTTGGGAATTTTTGGATGATTATTCCCTATTATTGTGAATTACCGTGAATATATATATGTATATATATAAATAATTAGCAACAAGATTATATGAATTTCATAAATTATATTCTGGACCATAGTGTATAATAATACACTATATTAATTTAGAAAAATTTTCAAAGGTCATTTGGTATTTTTAAACTAATTATCGAAAATATCGATAATTAATAAGGATTTTAAAATCCTTTTTAAAACAGTTTATTTATGAAAATTTACTAAAATGATATTCTAGACAGTTTTAAATTTTACAAAATTTTATAAACATAGATTGCTATGTTTGAGACTTAACGCTCATTTTATAACGTTTTAAAACCAAAATACGATTTTATTTATAAAAAGAGGTATTAAAAATGCGAAAATAATTATAAGCCCTTTATTTACAAGATAAACCGAGCAATAGGACTTTGCGTTTTCAGATCGATCAAATTCGATTTATAAAACAAAATAGTAAGAAGTTACTATTATTAAAGGTCAAAATCGCTGACTTTGTCGATCATCGTCGACTTCGTTCGACTTTTTAAGTCAAACGACGATTATACGCTTATAAATACGCCAAGACGCTGAAGATATACTAATTGAGTATGATACCCATTAGTAAGAAAGGATTTCACAAATGAAATCCATATATCGAAAACGACTTATACGCTGAAAGATCTCAAGAATCGAGAACAAGTCAATCGATACGCAGTTAGAGACGTGTGAATTCACTAATGAATTCACCACAACGATATGAAATATCAAGTTTATCTTAGTTTTCGAAAGTCTCGAAAGACTTGAGCGACGACTAAAACCTCGCCAGAAGGCGTGGACGCAAACGCAATGACGTGATTTTGACGAACAAACGAACCTAGACTTTACAAAGAACCATAGTCCGTGGGCTTCACTCTTACCTCAAAATGTGGGCTTTATCTTCAAATGGGTCTTTTCACCCCACTAAAATGCGACTTTCATCGTTATTCCAAATGAGTTTATTTACAAGACAATTCTACAATCGTTATCAAATGTTTTATCGCATTACCCGCCAAAATATTCGCTTTGTGTATGGATCCTATCTCGCTTGCCCGTAGGTCGTGGAGATGGTTGGAACTTTATTATGACAAGTTATGTCATTTGGGTCGCGCCCAACCTTTTTAATGTCGGGTCCCGTGTCGGATGATAAAATGCCCGCTAGATTGGCGTGAAGGTCGAACTATACCGTGTTAACATATGCTTGCAGTAGAGTGATCGTGGTGTCAGACGGATTACGGCGGTCACGGCCGATGGGAGGCCTCCTCTCGACGCTTATTATTTATTATTATTATTATGTATTGTGACTATGAGATACGGACCATACACACCAAGAAAATGCTCGTCGAGCTATGTTTATTTAACTGAATGATTTGGTAAGCACAAGGCATTTTAACTAAAACCCCGCGACTTACCCAATATTGGCAACAGAATCCAAATCTATCAAATGTTTTCGCACGAGTCCACTAGTGCAATTTCTTGTACTTAGCCCCGATATTTGTTTTAAATGTGCAGGTTGAGCTTTGATGGTGATGATGGGAAAGTGTTGAGGAGTCCAAAGGTCCTCGACCGATTTATTAATTTGTGGTTTATACTCAATGCATATCGTCATATATGTATTCACACACTTTCCGCTGCTACACTCTGAACTCCCTTATTTACGCTTTATGTTTTAAACTATTGAGGCTCATCGGATCAGGCCAAGTTTTGGGGTCCGATGGCCTAACCCTTTTCAAAAACAATATAACATCATCTCGTATTCTGTTCAAGCATGTTAGCTTATTATTACGCATCTCTATTTTATCCATGTAACCCCTAAAGTACTACTCCTAGATTAGTCGCCTCCAATCCGGGTCAGTCCGAGTGGGTCGTGACAATATTATTTAGCATTAAAATAATGGAGAATTAAGGAATGATTATTGAATAAAGTTAGCTATTTTCGAAAACCCTAATTTTTGAAATTAGGGTTTGACACATGGATTAATTCTAATAATTTTTCCTATGATATAATTTATCATCTAAGACATATATTATGATATATAACTACTTATGGCATGAAAATTTAAATTTTGGCAATTGTAATTCAAAATTGCCGTGAGTTTCTATATATTACAACTTAATGGACGAAAATCTTCTAGCTTTATACCATGGTGCTTTTGTATTTGTAATGGTGGGATATATTTGCACATAAAACAAGTAAAGTAAATGAAAGAATCAAGTGGGATGTTCTGAGAAGAGATAGCCGTGATTTTTGACTTCAAATAAGTAAGAAGAAATGATACAACTCTTAAGCTTGATTGAATACATATTTGGGATAGAGTGTAATGTATCTACATGCAAGAGACATGAAAAATCTGATTTTCTCATTCTTTTCTTCATGTGAGTCGACGGCAATTGTAGCAAGAAGTTGTCAATTGTTTTATTTTATTCAAAAACTTTTTCATGTATTAACTGTGTGTAAGAGATATTATCTATGATGATGTATACACTTGTTGACTCACAATAACATTTTGTCTTGCATTTTAGTGTAAAAACCGAGAGAGTGAGAAAGATTTAATGAATGTAGTCTTTATTCATTTAGCTTGTATGTAGGTGATAGAAAACAAAGCAAAACATTTCTCTTCCTTTTTCTCATTATCGCCGTGAACTTCTAAGAAAACAAGGTGGGTTCTTCATTTTCCAATCCCAAACCTTGATACATAATCCTTGCACAAATAATCCAAGCAAGTTAAAAGGTTAGAATTTAACGAGCTTCCTATATACGTTAAGATTTTCGATTTCACCGTTCGATTTTAATATTTATGCTTATGTTCTTAATGATAGAAATATGAAGAATTATGCTATCATGTTTAGTGGTTTGTAAATATTGTTTGTTATGATAAGTATTGTTCATATGTTATGATTTAATTGAAGCCTAAGCATGTTATAATTTTTATAGTAGTGATCGAAAATTTTGGGTTCAAAGTGTTGATGGATTTATGTTATATAATAGCAAAAGATCTCATTGTGATTATTTGGAAATTTTTAGAATTTGTTTGTGATTATTTTATAAATACCGAAAATGGAAGGGAATTGTAGGTTGATGTACAAATTTTACTTAAGTGATATCTTAGCATATTAGTGATCTAGGACCTTGATTAAGCACCCTATGAATTTACAAGGATTTTTGGAATGAGTTTGAAAAATTAAGTATAAAAACCGTGAGCTTTGAATAAGTATACTAAGGATTTTAAATCCTTTTTAATCAAGAAAATAATACACTATATGTCTAGAAATATTTTAGACATAGTTGGAATTTTCGAGAATTTATAAACATAGTATACTATGTTTACGATGAAACATTATATTAAATAACGTTAGAAATGGAAAATAATGTATAATGTATTAGTTGATTAATATTGAAGAAAAATATAAATCAAGTTTATTGATTTGCGTGAAAAATCGGGAGTTAGGACTTTATGAAAAGAAATCGATAGAAAATCGATTTATATTGAAATTGGTTATAAAATATGTTAAGAAAAGTCAAAACGCTGACTTAAGATTAACCGAAGAAATACGTTGAATAAATACATTAATACGTAAAACGATTAATTTTATAAGAATGTCTCATTCAGAGAAATGATTTCATAATTGAAATCATTTTATTGAAAGACGTTGGTATAAGTTCGACATTTAACATAAATGGTTAATATGAGACCGTAGATTATATTACGCCTCTATCAAAGTACGAGAAATTATTCGTTAAGATATACGATGAAAGGATGTACTAATTTAATTAAAGGGTACGAAGTATTATTATTGAAAGTTTTCAAAGTTTATTAAACTTTTAAAATCTTGAAATAAGTGACCGACGTACTAAAATAGTTTTTACGTAAAGGTTGAACGCGACGCGACGCATGTAAATGACGAAGAAAGAAATCGATTAGACAATCTACACCCTGTGGGTTTTACTTACTCAAAAATATCAAACGCTTGTCAAATATGTATTTATGAAGCTTTATTCGTAAGAAATATCGATGGAATGATTTATTTAATTACCTGCCCAAAATATTTGTGTTTTATGTATGTATCCTATCCATGATCTATTGATGCATATTGTTGGGTAGCTCCCAACTTATGACATGCTTGAATTCGTATCCTTGTAAGTACCCACAAGGATGACTGAGAATTCGTATCCTATGCCGGAGTGGCAAGGATTTTGTGCGCTATTTTGTGACCGTAGGCCGAAGGGTGCTCGTCGGTCATGGCGTCTCGTGAGACGAGGCCTCCTCCAAACAAGGAATTATTTGTGAGATGGAATTTATGGGATGAGTTGTGGATTATTGTGATGGATATGGATCATACATACATGGAAAATGTGGCAAGCGATATTTTTGGAAAATGATGTAAATTATTTAGTAAGCACGAGTATTTCAAACAAAACCTCGTGTGTTACTGTGATGGGGCAGTGTAATTTCAATTGATAAAATATTTTGGCATGAGTCCACTGAGTGCATTCTTGTACTCAGCCCTGCATGTTTGTTTTTAAATGTGCAGGTTGAGCAGATGATGGAGTGAGATGAGTCTGAGCAGTCGGAACCCTTTTTGATTATGATATGTTAGAAACCTTGACTACACATCGTCATATGTGTTTTCACATGTCTTTCACGCAATAGAATACTAAATCATCTTTGATGTTGTTAGTTGAATGCCTTCGTAACATATGAAATCTTGTATATATATATTGGTTAAAGCTTTTAGTTTACTTGAATTTAGTCCCACAATTCTATGATTACTTATCCTTCATGATCCATAATTACTGCTCCAAGTATTAGTTCTCGCTAATCCGTCCTTAGGATTAGAGGGTCACATAGTGGTATCGAGCGTCATTTTGAATCCAAAACCTCCTTTCAGAGTTGAGTCTAGATTGAGTCACTAGACTTCTAGAGATCAGCCGACACTGCTCGACACTCCATCATATCAAGCTCAACTGGAATGAGGTAAATCTTCTTAGGTTCTCTCCTAGCTCCGTGCTCCTGTTACCGCCGGCGACCCATCTCCGGCAAGCTTACCATTGCTTTTCAACCGTGAAATATCAAGTCTCATTGTCGCTTACGCTACTACCGATTGTGTCTTGCCATTGTTCCACCGTTTACACCGGACTTGTCAAGCTCTCATTACATTCAACGCCGGAAAACTCACGGCCTTTGACATAATCCCATCATCCGACTCCATTATTCACAGGCAAACTACACAACCTTTTCCATTTAATTATTTAATCGTGTGTTGGTGTGTGGTTTTGTGGTTTTTTTTTTAGATTTCGTGTGTCTCGCCGGAAAATTGGAACACGCCGTTAGGCTGCCCATTTTCTAGCCGAGCTATAGAAAGGGGAGACTAGACGTGGTGGTTTGTTTGTTGATAATCTGAGCATCCATCACCGGAATATTGAGCACGCCGAGAGGCTGCCCAATTTCGTATCAACCACGGAAGCGCCTTCACAAACCACCAGAATTCTGCGGCAGACAACCTCCGACCACCGCGCAACCACCACCCCACCGTCTGTCCATCGCGGCGCCACCCTTTCCAGGTTAGCCGCACACAAGGAACTTTCCTTGTGTGCGTGTAGCCCTAAGTTGCCTTATTTGTGTTTTGGAATCTTTCCTTGCATGCATGAACTTTCCATTCTAATTTTTGGTATCTATACCTTGCTGAAAAATCTTCCCATACTGCATGCTATTTTGTTTGGAAAGTTTATTATTTCCAATTGAGACCGCTGCATACCATATTTGTATAAGTGTGCTGATTTGGGGCCATTAGGCCATGGGTATTGGATTTTTGTTGACACGAGGTACACACACGGATGGACCCTTTATTAAAGGGTTGGGCCGACTAAAAATGCCGAGCCCATGGATGACTTAAAAGAACGGGCTGAACCATCGAGCCCATGTTCTCGCCATACTCCCCAGTCAGGATTTCAAATCAATGGTCGGCTGTGATGACAAGGATCCGCCGAGGAGTACCCGGATCCGCCGAGACGCACTCGCCCAACACCGCCGAGGACACTTGGCGCCTAATGATGGATGCGGAGCAGGTGACAAAATTGTGCAGCCGCCGAGAATCGAACCCATGCACCGCGCAAGGACACCACACCCACCTTCCAAGAACTCCATTGAGCCGCCGAGAAATCCTCGCAATACAACTGTCGAGGATTCTAGGCGCACTATACTGAATGCGGAGCATGGCGTAGAAATTATGCCGTCGCCAAGAGTCGAACCCGCGATCACCGAGAAACACAGCATGCGCAAGCAAATGACGAGGATTTCCCATCGCTGGGTAGAACTCACGACACAACACGAACGCGCGTGGTAATGCCAAGAATCGCGATCACGATCGCAATGCCCACCAACATATGCACCAAATCGCCGAGAATTTCGCCATCCATTTATGCCGAGGATTCTCGTGCACACGATGGCTCTCGCCACCAGCCGACGGATGCCACTACACCCGCCGTGGCTAAGGAACAAGGCAATTTCGACAACCAACGCTCAGGCGCAAGAATGACCTCATCCTATCCAAATTTGAGGTACGATCGTAAATGAGGTTCTTACGTTAGATTCTATCGATTACACCCCATCTATCAAGGACGGGGTACCTTGCTTGGTTTTTTGCGTGACGATTCCCTCGGAAGGATGCCGCCCAACGATTGACAACAAGATGGTCAAGAAGTGTAAGATCTCATATCATCCAAACGGTGGATAGTATTTCGCTTGAAACCAAGAGACATGGAAACCGTCCGCAATGCCGACCATACACGTGTTCGGTATTCCACTCATTCTTATTCATATGCCAACCGAATTTCGATTTGATTTGGCACCGATTTTAAATTTCAGATGGGCTTCCTTACCTAATTTGCCGTGAATTATGGAACCCAACGCTATAGGTAAGATTGCTTCAGACAGGAGAACCGATAGAAGTGGATTATAGGACTATTGCCAAAAATCACTTAGATGGGCCTCGCTTTCATGTTTTGGTAGATGTCGTGAACCTTTGGAATATATTAATCTTAAATTGCACACGGCTAGTGCTTTTATGCAAGCAATTAAATTTGACTTTTATCCAAAGATGTGCAAATCATGTGGAAAATTAGGTCATTTAGCGCCTACTTGTGCGATTTTGTTAGACCTCATGGGGTGCCGAACCCCCACGAGGTATGATTAACACCGCAGGAACGAAACATGGCAACGAGCAAGAGGGCGAGACCCGAGACCACGACCCCGCATGTGGGTCAGCATTCTCCAAGACACCGCCCGAGAGCCGAATGGCGAAGAAGTATTTCAAGGCCTCAAAAGAATAAGCAATCTATGACTCAACCCATCACACGTGGGATTGATATTAAGAATCAATTTGAAGCCTTAAATACACACATACACTTCGAATCTTCTGAAAGTACTCAAAATTTGGAAGTGGGAGAAACATCGACTTCTATAAAAGAATTGAACAAAATTAATTCTTCCAATAAAAAACAACTGATTTCGGAATTTAGCCTTTCCTCAGAACATACCACCGAGACCCCCTCTATCCCCGTCGAGAAATCTCGATCACCCATATCACCATCAGCCCGCCCCTTCCTCGGCGAGATTTTTAACATGCCCTTCGCCGATCGCCCGCCCATCGCCCCTTCCCCGCCGAGCGCCCGTGACGCCACCGCCGAGACTCTCCTCACACCAAGAATCGCCGAGACTCTCCTCGCCGAGAAAGCTCGACACTCGACATGCCCCATCCCAAACCTCCTTCGGCTGCATCTCGCTAGCCCAACCCACACCGCAAATACCGAGACTGTCGAGAAACTCCTGTGTCTCTAACGCCCACCAACCCACCCGGCTGATTTTGCTCGGCCAGCCCACCGCCACCCCGTCCATTCCCTACACCACCCACCGAGAAATCCAATGACTCATCCACCGAGAACTCGATCATCCTCGACGGGCGATCCGACCATTATATACACCCTCGACCGAGCAAACTCGGTCACCCACCCAAACCAGTGCTTCATCACCTGCCGAGACCAATCGGCATGATCCTTCATCCTCCGAGGAAACTCATCCCGCATCTTTCGAGATTGCGAGTCGTCTACCTATTCCAAAGGCAACCTCAAGAAGAATATCAATGAGGTTCCACAAAACATGGAACCTATTTTGCCTAGGTTTGACAACCAGAGCGGGACTACTCCCAAGATCATCCTTGGATTGGAAACAACTCCTTTTAATAACACAGTGTCGGAATCCACGGTACACTCTACCTCTTCAAGGTATTTTGATGATTATACTGCAACTAACCTTGCAGGTGACTCAAAGAACAAAGATGTAGGACTTCCTACCGCCGCATCACAAGAAGCAAATCCAACACCGCCGTCAAAATTTCGTCAAGAAGACAAGGAGTCCGTGGTCGCAAAACACGAGACGATGATTTTACAACTGAATGTCGAGGCCTGTAGGTTTCAAAAGCGCCCGCAATCGCAGACCACGCTTCCATCACAAGCTAGATGCCATTCATACCGATTGAGACGAAGCTTACAAAGTCAAGCTAAAGAATTTCATGACCAAGCACTTTGTACAAGGGGAGTGTGTACACAACTTTGAGTGAGGTTCCTGGGGAAGGATTTTAATAACTGAACCCAAAGAGGTTAAGAGTAGAGGTCATCAATGTGAGAAACCGTGAGAAACTTGTACAAATTCTACCTTTGGATGTTTGATTGTCTATGGGTTTCGCGTGTCACGATAGGCGTGATCTGTGGGATTCCATGATCGCCAACATCGACTCTTCAAACCATCTATCGTCAGCAGAGATTTCAACCGTATCCTTGACCCGATGAGAGGATTGAGGACGAGTTCTTTAGAGCGAGAGTACAAGGACTTCGCTGATACTTGTGCTCTCATAGACTCGAGGATTCCTCGACGGGATGCCACTTTACGTGACGGACACGGTGAAGTATTCTAAGATCGATAGGGTTTGATTAATAATGCTTGGTTAGATGCTAACCTTTTGCAGACTAACTTTCGCCAGAGGCACCGTGTCGGATCACCACCGCCTCATCACTCTTTGGAGATGTGACTAGGTACCACCGTTCCTTCAAGTTCTTCAACATGTGGATGAAGCATCCTGACTTCAAACACCTGCTTGGAGAAAATTGGAGTGAACAAGTGAATGGACGGCCTCAGTGGGTTTTGGCAGCAAAGTTGAAGAGGATGCAACACCTTTTCAAGGAGTTCAACTTCAAGGAATTCAGCCACTTGACGGAGAGGACGAGTATCTCAAGAGCTGAGTTGCACTCTGTGCAACTAGCTCTTGATAGTGACCCCTTAAATTGGGATTTGTTGGAAAAAGAACTTGGTCTTCGTAAGAAGACTAAGTTCTTTGAGGAGGTTGAGCGTAGTTTCTTCAAGCAAAGAACGAAGAACTTGCACATCAACCCTCCGACAGATGCACTAAGTATTTTCACCAATGGTGAAAAGAAATCACACGCAGTAACACTATTTCCTTCTTGTGCGTGGAATCTGAGGAACCAACTTATGACATGGAGGAAATCATAGAGCTTTTGAAACCTTCTATACCGAAAGTTATTCGGTGTAAAGGTTCCGACGAGCGGATTTGATCCTTCGCTTTTGAGGAGGACCCCGCTTGATGTCGATGATCTGAGGGATATGTTTACGGAGGTATCACAGCTTGAGATTAAGAATGCCTTGTTCGACATTACAAGTGATAAGGCACCGGACCGGATGGCTACCTTCAAAGATTCTTCAAGGAGAATGGGATATCGCTGGGAACGATGTGATCTTAGCGGCACGAGAGTTCTTTGAGAAGGGGTCCTGTTGAGAGAGCTTAACCACCTAAGTGGTCACCCTTATTCATAAGAAACATCACAACCCCATCGTAGTCGACTTCGCACTCCATTTCCGCACCAATGTCATCTACAAGACCATCACGAAGATCATGACCGAGAGAATGGCGCCTTTGATGAACAAGATCATAAACCCGCACACCGGGTTTGTGAGAGGACGGAACATCTCGACAACATCTTCGGCATGAGTTGCTTAGAGGATATGAGAAGAAGCAGATCACGGCTAGATGTATGTCAAGATAGATCTTCGTAAGGCTTACGATTCCATCTCGGGATTTCTCGTGAGCGGCTTTGGATGGTCTTGGTTTCCACCCTTGTTTCATTTATTCGATCATGACGCGCCACCGGCAACCTACACTTTAGCAATCAATGGAGGGATGCATGGTTTCATCACCGGGCAGCGGGGCTTAGGTGGTGACCGATGTCGCCACTGCTCCTCCGCTGCATGGAGTACTCTCGGATGTTGAAGAAACGCACAAGGAGTTGGATTTTCAATTTCATCCTAAGTGTAGTAGTCTTAACATTACGCATCTAGCCTTCACGATGATTTGTTACCGCGGGGTGACATTGCTTCCATGGAGGTTCTAGCGATACGCCGGGAATTCTCTCTGCGCCGGGGCTCAAGATCAATAATCACAAGTCCTGATATTCATGGCGGAGTTCGACCTTTTGAGAAGCAAAGCGATCTTAGATCTGCTCGGCTTCCCAATGGGAGAACTCCCGACAAGATATCTCGCATCCCTCTATCTTCAAGGAAGCTAGGAGTCACCAAGATAGTGGACTAGTGGAGAAGATAGCGCCTTGCATTCATCGCTGGTCTAATATGAATCTTTCTTCCGCAGGCGGTTGGAGTTGATTCGCCGGTTCTCGCAAGGAGTGGAGTGCTTCGCTACAAGTCCTCCTCGCCGCCACCGTAATTGATCGATCAATTCGATGGCAAGGAGGTTCTTGTGGGAAACATTGTCCCGCCGCATGGAAAGTCGTTTGTTTACCTAAGGATGAAGGAGGTCTGGCTTACGAGACCTCTCGACTTGGAACAAAGCTCTTCAAGCAAAGACATTGTGGAACATCCATACCAAGAAGGACCTTGTGGATTCAAGTGGATACATGCAGTACCGCGGCCAACACTATATGGGAGTTTTCTAACCACATTCGCTTATCTCTCTCCTTAAGAATATTCTCATCCTTCGTGATCGCTTTTTACGTGATTCGTGAGGTGATCATGTTAGAGTCAAGAGCTTTTAAGGGTCTATTTGGATCAAAAGGGACAGGAGCGGTGTATCATTATCTTCGAGATAAGGCCGAGAAGCAGTTCTGGCACAAGGCGATTTGGAAGGATTACATACCGCCTAAGTACTCCATGACCATGTGGCTTGCCATGAGGGGAAGACTTAAGACGGTGGACAGACTGAGATATATGAATATCTCACAGGTATGTATTGTGTGCAATAACAATTTAGAGACTCACGAGCACTTGTTCTTTAAGTGTAAGGGCACGGAGGCAGTTTGGAACCATATCAAGGAATGGCTCCGACTCCCAAGAATGATGACCACTATTGCAAGTGCTATTAAGCACATCAAGAGGGAGAAGAAAGCGGGGTCTGCAATCATCTTCCGTATGGGCGATCGCCTAGCAACGACGGTGAACCATTTATGGTATGCGCAGAACAAACTCACATTCGAGGACATCCCTTTAATGTCAAGACCATTGTGAAAGGTATCCAAGAAGATGTGTATGCCGCTTATACTCTATGTATTCGTTGATCTTGTCACTTCCCATTTTGAGATTGCTTTGTAGTGAGTCGAGGATGTCTCAGCTTTGTTGTGGATCCACTATCGATGCCACTTATATGTACTTGTTGTTTATTATTGAATTTTGGGGCGTGTGTTGAGGGACCGCTTAGGCTCAACCAAGCAAAGGCACCTCATGTGCTTGCATGTGTTCACATATCCCATCCCATGTGCCCGCGATTCCACCGCATTGGTGGCACTCTTTTCCCACCGGGTCATGGGGTTTTTAATGAGGCCTCCCTTCGTGTCACTAAGGGGTTGTTTTCATGTTGGTGTCTTTATCTTTCTTAGATTGAGTGAGTCGATCTTGGCCCATGTGTTTTGGCTTATAGGTCTTTTTTTCGCCTCCCACGCCTTATTTCCTTGAAATTTGGACGATCCCCTGTATACCCGAGTTCGCTTTGTACTATGTCTTTGCCGCTTTATGTTATTTCGTCTCGTTTTGACCAAAAAAGGAATGAGGTAAATGATTCCTTTTCAAAAGTTTGAAAGTGAAAAAGGATGGAAATGTTTTCTTCGCAAAATTTTTGAAAAATAAAATAAAAATGAGATTCCCACAATATGTAGGTATGGGACTGCATATTTAAGGAAAACTCAAAGGATTCCAACAATATGCAGGTATGGGACTGCATATTTAAGGAAGACTTACAGGATTTGATTTGTGCTAAGAAAATGATTCTTTCTCAAAGTTTTGTAATAACTTGTCACGACCCCACTCCGGACCAACCCGGACTGGAGAGCGACTAATACTAGGAGTAGTATTTTAGGGATTACATGGTAAAATAAAGATGCATAAAATAAACCAACATGCTTGAGCGAATATGAAGTGATGTTATAACGCTTTTGAAAAAGTTTAGGCCATCGGACCCCAAAACTTGGCCCGATCCGATGGACCTCGATAGTTTGTAACATAAAGCATAATTAAAGGAGTTCGTAGTATAGCAATGAAAGTGTGAATACATATATGACGATATGCATTCAAGGTATAACCCAAAATTCAAGTAAACCGGTCAAGGACACCGACCTCAACACATCCCCATCATCACCATCGAGCTCAACTCGCACATTTAAAACAAACATGCAAGGCTAAGTACAAGAAATTGCACTCGGTGGACTTATGCCGAAAACATTTGATGATATTTGGATTACGCCAATATCGAGTAAGTCACATGGTTTTAGTTAAAATGCCTTGTGCTTACCAAATCATTTTCAGTTCAGAACATAGCCGCCGTGCATTTTCGTGTGTATGGTCCGATCTCATAGTCACACATAATAATAAATAAATAAACGCCGAGTGAGGCCTCCCATCTACGACGCCGTGACCGTCAGTAATCCCGACAAGACACACTCTCTGCAAGCATATGTTAACACAACGATAGTTCCAACCTTCACGCCAATCCTAGCTGTGCATTTATCATCCCAAGACAGACCCGACATTAAAAAGGTTGGGTGCTACCACAACAATTGATATAATAGTTCCAACTATCTCCACAGCCCTACCCGGCATAATGAGATAGGATCCATACACAAAACGAAATATTTTCGCGGTGTAATGCAAGAAACATTTGTTAAACAGTTGTAGGATAAGTGCCGTAAGTAAATTCATTTGAAATAACAAGAAGTTACGCTTTGGTGGGGTAAGAAAAGGCCCACATTTAAAAGATAGGAAGCCCACCGGACTATGGTTCGCTGTAAAGTCCCAGGTTCGATCGCTCGTCAAAATCCCGTCATTGCTTAAGGCCCACACTTTACGAAAAGCGAGGCTTTAGTACGTCGCTCAAGTCTTTCGAGACTTCGAAAGCTAAGATAACTCGATATTTCATATCGATGTGAGATCAATTCCTTAGTGAATTCAATACGCCTCTAACACGCATCACATCGAATTGTTCTCGATTCTCGAGACACGCTCAACGATTGCACGCTTTCGATATATGGATTTCATTAGTGAAATCTTTTCTTTCTAATGAGGTATCATACTCAATTAGTATATCTTACGCGCATCGACGATTTATAAACGATAATCGCACGCTTGACTTGAAAAGTCAACGAAGTCAACATCGGTCTACAAAGTCAATGATTTTGACTTTAAATAAGTAATTCTTACTATTTTGTTTTATAAATCGAATTTGATCGATTTGAAAACGAAAGTCCTATTCTCGATTTATCTTGTAAATCAAGGACTTATAAATGTTTTCGCATTTTAATAACTCTTTTATAATTAAAAGCGTATTTTGGTTTTAAAACGTTATAAAACTAACGCTTGTCTCAAACATAGCAATCTATGTTTATAAAATTTTGTAAAATTCATAAACTGTCCAGAATATTAATAGACATATATTTTATTAATAAACTGTTTTAAAAGGATTTAAAATCCTTATTAATTATCGAAAATTGATAATTAATTTAAAATGTCAAATGACCTTTGAAAATTTTTCTAAATTAATATAGTGCATTATTATACACTATGGTCCAGAATATGAATTTATTAGATTCATATGGTATTATTTGCTATTTATTTATATATATACATATATATATATATACTACTAATTTCAAAATTAAGGAATAATTATCCAAAATTCCCAAAATTGATATATACCTAGTATAATATCCCAACATCAATATAAATCATTAATATAACCTATAGTTCATCATAAGCATTCATTTCACAATATCTAACAATTATTCACGGTAATTACGAGATAATTACCAAATAAATAGCAAACAATTTCTAAAAATTCCAATTAAATTCCAACATCATTAAACATTATATTATAACATTGTAACATCATAATATCAACCAAACCAATTTAAATCGTCACCATATGAGCTTGTAATGCTCTCGGCTTTTTCGATTCAAGGTGTCGTTTGATTTTCAAAAATTCCAATAATTATATCACACGACCCCATTCCTGACCAACCCGACTGGAGGCGACTAGTACTAGGAGTAGTACTTTAGGGTTACATGGATAAAATAGAGATGCGTAAAAATAAGCTAACCCGCTGAATGTAATATGAGATGATGTTATATTGTTTTGAAAAGGTTTAGCCATCGGACCCCAAAACTTGGCCTGATCCGATGGGCCTCAATAGTTTATAAACATAAAACGTAAATAAGGGAGTTCAGAGTGTAGCAGTGGAAAGTGTGTGAATACATATATGACGATATGCATTCAAGGTATAAACCACAAATTCAAGTAAATCGGTCAAGGACACTGGGCTCCTCAACACATTCCCCATCATCACCATCAGAGCTCAACCTGCACATTTAAAAACCAACATGCAGGGCTAAGTACAAGAAATTGCACTTAGTGGACTCATGCCGAAAACATTTGATAGATTTGGATTACGCTGCCAATATTGAGTAAGTCACAGTGGTTTTAGTTAAAATGCCTCAGGCTTACCAAATCATTTTCGCATCAGAAACATAGCTCGCCGAGCATTTTTTGGTGTGTATGGTCCGATCTCATAGTCACAATACATAATAATAATAAATAATAAACGCCGAGAGGAGGCCTCCCATCTACGACGCCGTGACCGCCGTAATCCCGTGACAAAGACACACCACTGCAAGCATATGTTAACACAACAGATAGTTCCAACCTTCACGCCAATCCCAGCCAGCATTTATCATCCCAAGACAGACCCGACATTAAAGGTTGGTGCCACCGCAACAATTGATATAATAGTTCCAACTATTCCACAAGCCCTACCCGGCATAACAGATAGGATCCATACACAAAACGAAATATTTTGGCGGTGTAATGCAAGAAACATTTGATAAACAGGTTGTAGTATAAGTGTCAGAATAAATTCATTCGTATGACAAGAAAGTCATATTTTTGAAGATAAGGCCCATATTTTGAGGTAAGAAAGGAAAGCCCACATTTTGAGGTAAGAATGGAAAGCCCACCCGACTATGGTTCGTTGTAAAAGTCCCAGTTCGCTCGTTCGTCAAAATCCCGTCATTGCTTCAAGGCCCACACCTTACGAAAAAGCGAGGCTTTAGACGTCGCTCAAGTCTCGAGACTTTCGAAAACTAAGATAAACTTCGATATTTCATATCGATGTAGACCGAATTCTTAGTGGATTCAATGCGCCTCTAATACGACACGATCGACCTTTCTCGCTCCTCGAGATACATTCAACGATAAGCACGTTTTCGATATATGGATTTCATTTGTGAAATCTTTTCTTACTAATGAGGTATCATACTCAATTAGTATATCTTACGCGCATCGACGTATTTATAAACGTATAATCGCACGCTTGACTTGAAAAGTCAACGAAGTCAACATCGTCAACAAAGTCAACGATTTTGACTTTTAAAAGTAATTTCTTACAATTTTGTTTTATAAATCGAATTTGATCGATTTGAAAACGAAGTCCTATTGCTCGATTTATCTTGTAAATCAAGGACTTATAATTATTTTCAAGATTTTTAATACCCTTTTATAAATAAAAGTGTATTTTGGTTTTAAAACGTTATAAAATGAACGCTTGTCTCAAACATAGCAATCTATGTTTATAAAATTTTGTAAAATTTAAAACTGTCCAGAATATTAATTTAGTAAATTTTCATTAATAAACTGCTTTTAAAAGGATTTTAAAATCCTTATTAATTATCGATAATTCGATAATTAACTTAAAATGTCAATCGACCTTGAAAATTTTCTAAATTCATATAGTGCATTATTATACACTATGGTCCAGAATATGAATTCATAAAATCCATATGATATTATTTGCTATTTATTTATATATATACCTATATATATTTACGGTAATTTCAAATAATAGGAATAATCATCCAAAATTCCCAAAATTGATATGTACTTATTATAATATCCCAACATCAGTATATAGCATTAATATAACCCATAGTTCATCATAAGCATTCATTTAATAATATATAGTATTATCTACGGTAATTACAAGATAATTACCAAATAAATAGCAAACAATTTCTAAAATTCTAAATAAATTCCAACATCAATAAACATTATATTATAACATTGTAACATCATAACATCAACCAAACTAATTTAAATCGTCACCATATGAGCTTGTGATGCTCTCGCTTTTTCAATTTAATTTAGTATTTGGTTTTCAAAATTTCAATAATTATATACTATGTCTATACACTATAGTATAGTAATATAACATCATAATATTTATCGAAACTAATTAAATCATCACCTTCAAGAGCAACAAGCTCACGGTTTATTTGATTTAAAATAGTATTTGATTTCCAAAAATTCTAATTAATTCACACAATGCATAAATAATATACTAAAGCATTAAAACACAATTACATGTTCAAAAATAAAATCATACATCAACATATATCTTCCTAATGCTCACGGTATTAATGAAATAAATAGCTAGGGTTTTCCAAAAATTTTAATTAACATACCATAGTCTTAAATCATATCATAGATCAATAATACATCATAAAAATGGTTAAAAAGCATTCGGTTCTCATGAACATTTTTATATACATTTTCGAAATTATTACAACATGTATACTATGGTTCGAAGATTACTTATTCATGCTAAATCTTTACAAACATTGCATATATGACAACCTATGCTCATTTCAACATATATGCTCATAGTTTGAAAATAAAAATACATCAAGAACATACTAATACACAAGGTTTCGAAAATAAGAACATCAAACACATACATACATATTTAATCATGCTCGAAAATTTCAGAATAGAGGGGATGAAAAATCGTGACTATGGTCGACTATTACCTTTGAAAGAGTATAAGTTTCAAGCACAATGGTTAGTGTACCAAGATTTGTGAATGGGAGAAGGAAGAAGAAGGAGAAAATATTTCTTTCAAGGAGAGAAGCTCACTGTTGGAGCGTAAAATGGGAGAGGATGGAGAGGAAAATGATTTCAAAATTGGGAGTGGGGTGTATGATGAAAGTGTAAGTTGAGTGAAGAGTCTCCCCTATACTACCTCTCTCTCTCTCGCCGATTTTGGCCAAGAAATGGCACAAAATCTGCAGCTTAATGATGACAATTAGTGTGATGATTAGGCTAGGTTTAAAAGGTGTTCATGCATTGGGTGGAAAAAAGGTGGAGCTCATGCCTTGTTCCTCATGATAGCCGACGGCTATGTGTGGGGCTGATTTTAATTTTTGTTACTCATTAATACTATGTATTAATCATAGTATAGGTCATAGATATATAATACATGCCATTAAAATAATTAAATCAAGCATATAGTATATTTTCGAAATTACCGATTGGAATTAGGAAAATAGGAATAAAAATACAAATTACACCTATTATTGATACTCATGCTCAATTCGATCAAAATATACATATATACATCATAATATATGATTTAGATATTAAATATTAGCATAGGATAAAATTATAGCATTAATTTATGCATAAGAAACCCTAATTTCGAAAATTAGGTTTCGAAAATTATAATTGTGCAGAATCGAGTTTTAATGCTCCAAAAACTGATTTCATAGCTTAATAACACTCATATATATCATATTATAAAGTTTAGATACCATATGATAATTTAATAGTGTCATTTCATGTGAAAAACCAAAGTTTATAAACTTAGGGTTTTTGAAAATTTCAATATCAAATTATCGAATTTTAATAACTGAAAATTCGATTTTAATAATTAATAATACTGAAATTATATAAAATAATAATAGGAAATTAATTATTATAATTTCCTGAGCATTAAACTCAATTTACAAAACGTCTCTAGACGTTGACGTTCAAAACGTCTCAAAACGTTCAAAATCGACTCATCTCAAAATGGTCGCAGTAAGTTCGTACTTACTAAATAAATATATTCCTTTAATAAAGGAATTAAGATGGAAATTAATTCCAAGCTTCACCGCCGTAAATTTCATGAAAAGTCGACGCTCGATACGCCGATCGACGTTAAGATATATCGACTAATCATTTCGTAATATTTCATTCTTTAATTCACAATCCTTAGTGAATTTATGAAAGGAATTCGTTATAACGATATCGTATCGAAATCACAAGATTCGATGTCGTAAAAGATAATATACGGCAAAACCCTAATTACGGTTTAGAAAACCGTAATCGTATATTCGCTTTTGAATATTACATATATACTATGTTTATACACTATAGTATAGTAATATAACATCATAATATTTATCAAAACTAATTAAATCATCACCTTCAAGAGCATATCACTCACGGTTTATTTGATTTAATTTAGTATTTGATTTCCAAAAATTCTAATAATTTTACACAATACATAAACAATATACTAAAGCACTAATACACCATTGCATGTTCAAAAATAAAATCATACACCAACCTATGAAATTTAAATGCTCACGGTAATTTTTAGAAATCAAGTATATGGTTTTCAAAAATTCTAATTAAATCATAGAACATATAATCAGGTTCTAAAGCAATAATATGCTATTGTATGCTTGAAATAAAATCATACATCAATGTACATCATACATAAGCTCACGGTTTTGTAAGAATAAAAGCTGTGGTTTTCTAAAAATTTCTAAATTAATACCATAGTCTTAAATCATATAATAGAGCAATAATACATCACTAAAATACTTAGAACATGCTCGGTCATTATACATATTTTTGTATACTTTCAAAAATTATTTCAAACACCTACTATGGTTCGAAAATCATGCATAGGCTAGATACATCCATACATTTCATATATAACAACCTATGTTCATCTAAGCACATTTTCTCACATTTTTGTACATAAAAACCTTAAGAACACATATTCATCCATAAAAACATTTAAAACATACATATTCATGTATATACAACCTTCGAAACATATACACATATATATAAACTGTTTTTGATTTTTCTTGAGTAATAGAAGAGAGAAATCGGTGCTATGGTCTTAGTATTACCTTGAGAATGGTCTAGTATCCAAGAACAAAGTATGTATCAAGGTTGTGAAGTGGAGAAGGGAGAAGAAAAATCTGAAAATGGGGGGGGGAAGAGCTCTCGGTTTTGGGCAGAATTTTGAGAGAATGGAGAGTGTATTTTGTGAGTTTGAAAGATGGAGTGAAAGATAATGAGTAAAATGAAAAGCCTCTCTCCCTATACCTCTCTCTCACTCTCGATTTTGGGCAAGGAAAAGGAAAAATCTGCAGCCCTTGGTAGTTGTTTAGTGATGATTGAAGTGTGTTAAATGAGCTATTCATGTATTGGGCAATTTCAAAAGTGGAAATCATTGTGCATGGGAAGAGATGAAGCATAATCATAGCATGGGGGTTTAGGCTGATTTTATTTTTAAAATACTCTTAATACATTGTATTAATCATATAATAGGTCATAGATATATAATACATGCCAATAAAATAATTAAATCATCACTTATGCATAAATTAAATTACCGATCCAAAATTGGAAAATAGGATTAAAATATAAATTACACCTATTATTGATACTCATGAAATTTTCGTCCCAAATATACCCATATATATCATAATATATGATTTAGATATTAAATAATAGCATAGGATAAAGTTATTACACATTTTGTGAAATAAAAACCCTAATTCATAAATAGGGTTTCAATTTTATAAAACTGAAACCTTCGATTTTTATGGTTAAAATTTGATTTAATGCTTAATAATATTCATATATATCATATTATAAAGTTTAGATACCATAGGATAATTTAATGGTATCATTTCATGTGATAAAACCCTTATTTATAAGTTTTGTGGTTTTCAAATTAAAATTAGAGAATATCGAGTTTTAATGTCTCAAATATTGATTTTAATAATCATTAATACTGTAATTATATAAAATAATAATAGGAAATTAATTATTAAAATTTCCGAGCATAAAACTCATTTTTCAAATCGTCTCAGACGTTAACGCTCAAAACGCCTCAAACGCTCAAAATCGACTCATCTCAAAATGGTCGCAGTAAGTTCATACTTACTAAATAAATATATTCCATTTAATAAAGGAATTAAGATGGAAATTAATTCCAAGCTTCACTGCTCAGAAAATTTCATGAAAAGCTGACGTTCGATACGCGTTTGACGTTAAAACATATTGACGAATCATTTCGTAATATATCTTTCCTTTAATTCACAATCCTTAGTGAATTATGAAAAGGAATTCGTTATAACGATATCGTATCGAAATCACAAGGTTCGATGTCGTAAAAAGATAATATACGGCAAAACCCTAATTACGGGTTCAGAATACCGTAATCGTATATTCGTTTCTTTGGAATATTACATAACTTTTCAAGTGAAATGAAAGTTATGAGAATTGATTGAAGGTGGGAGTTATTGCAAATGATGCAAATAAAATTTTATGTTGTGAAGAGTTGAAATTGATGAGATGAGATTGAAAATTTTTGGTTCGCTACCAACCTATTATGATTATTTGATGTTTATGAGGAGAATGTTGTGATAATAAGGAAAGTCGTTGGTTCGCTACCAACGTATATAATTTCATACGAGAATGTATTGACAAAGATTTGTGAAGAATAAAATGTTTGAATTCATGAAATTCAATAGAGATTTGTTGTTATGAATATTTGAAATTTTACTTTCAATTCTCAAGATTGTTTATGATTAATGATTATATCGTCCCAAAAGGAACATAAACGAAATAAGAAGCATGATCACGAATTACGAAAGAACATAGAAGTACGAATGTACGAAGTTCATCCCATAGCGAGAACGAAAGAAAAAATGGATTTGAAGAACTTCATTCCATTATGAGATTAAAGGATTGAAAAAAAAAACGACCTCGAATGCCGACTCGGAAAGCATGACGACCTCGTAATGTCATGCAAAATAAAAGCTAAGGCATTGAGCTAGGCGGAGAGCTCAAAATAAAGCTAAGGCATTTGAGCTAGGCTGAGAGCTCAAAATAAAAGCTAAGGCGTTGAGCCAGGCGAAGAGCTCAAAATAAAAGCTAAGGCATTGAGCTAAAGTGAGAGCTCAAAATAAAACTAAAGCATTTGACCTGCCACTCGCCACACCTCGGTGAGCTCACCTCGTCACTCGCTCGCTCACCCGCAAGCTCACCTCGTCTGTAATATCCCGTAATTTTAATATCAATTACGATAATATTACATTCCGTAATTAGTATTATTAATTCAATAATAAAACCTTAATTAGTCAACACTTGACTTTGACCAAGCATAATTGGATAATTTCTATGTGATATTCACTGATGCTTAGTGGATTAAGAAATATCATTTCTGATATTCCTTCGAACGTAATTTTCTAACGTCGAATAAATTCGACGCCACGCCTTACAAAGATTATTGAGCGCTTGCTTAATTTCGAAATTCCTATTATTATAGGAATAAGTAAAGTTGTTACAACTTTATTTTGAACGTTTTAGAGATAATTCGGCTATAAGGATTTTTAGACGTTTCAAACGTCGGTTTTTAGAGATGAGTCGATAACTCAGTCGAACGATCACGGAATTATAAAATTCAAATTCCTATGATTATTTTATTACATAAGAGCATTATTTATCATTAAATAATGCTAGAGGATTTAAGAATAGAATGTATACCATTTTGAATTTTCGAAATTATATATTTCGAAAACTAGGGTTTTTGAAATCTAAATTGTTTTAAATACTTTTCTATGATTAAATTTATTATCTAAGACATATAATATGTCACATAACTATGTAGTAGCTATTTTATACAAGGAAATAAAATGTTTGGAATTTCCTTAGTGATTTTCGAAAATTAGGGTTTCTAAAGTATGATTTCTAATTTAATTCTTATCAAAATTAATAATGTATGATATTAATTATATTCATATGATATTTTTATGGATAATATGAGTTGTATTACAAGTTGCACAAGTGGGGGCACACTTGTGCCCAAAAGTGGCGAAAATTTCATGCTTTAGGTGTGATATTATTAATTAATATCATACTATATTTAATGAGAAGATAAGATAAGGTACCCACTTGTATATGAGGTGTAAAGATAAGATAGTGTTCAATTTAAACAAGTAATTCAAGGTTGTCCACTTGTGGAGCGAAAACTTTGAAAATCAAAGTTGGAAAATTAATTTCAAACCTTATATTAATGCCACTTGTTGGAGTAGAAATATTTGACTTTTCAAAAGTAACTTTATATTATAAATATAGTATAGTATATATTATAGAAAAATTAAAAAAATTCATCCTAAGGTTTTAGGAGTGGCCGAGAACTACATACATGTGTGTTAGTGATTGAATTTTCTTATTTTGTGATAAGAATGGAAATAAATATGATATATAATAGTATAAAAATTAAAATTGATTCTTCTACACTATGTAATAACCGAAACCATGCAAAGTGTGAATGGAAAGAAATTTTTTTTCTTTAATTGCATGTAATTACCGTGAAGCATAAATGTAGGTGGAATGGAAAATGTCTCAATTCAATTAACTTCATGGTGCCGTGAACAATTAGAGTATGAAATGGATTTTAAGTTGATTTCATTATTTTAGGATAAGTATGGTACAATGTATTAAATAAGTGATAAGATTTTATGTGATAAACATTATCCAAAGCATTTATTAAGTGATAAGGTGATAATATAAAGTATTAAAAGGATAAGATGAGATAAGATATGATAATATAAGGATAAGATTTGGTGCAAGTGTATACTAGATATTTTAAAAAATAATAATTAAAAATAAGTGACCTAAGTCTATAAATACCTCATGAAGGTCTTCATTCTCCATCACATACCAAACTTTCGAAAATAATAGAGGGAAAAAGAGAGAGTGTTCACCTTGTTCAAAATTTCAAACTTAGATCATATAAACGACGCCGATCAAATCCGTACCGATTAAAAGGTTAGATTTCTTACGAGCTTCATATATACGTTAGAATTCATGTTATAAGCTTAGTTTATATGTGTGTTTTTCGAAAATCATGAGACTTGTGCCAATATGTTTAGATATTGTATTTATATGATGTTATTAAGCATGTAGTATAATTATATCATAAAATCAAACATTATATTAAATTTTATATGGTGACCGAAAATTTAAGGAGTGATATGTTGATGATTATGATTTTTAATTGTTGATTTCAACATAGAATCGTGATCTAGGGTATTAATTATGCTTATATGATTTTATGTAGAATTTTTGGAAAACTTTGGTACCTAAGTCCATGTATTTCGAAAATTATAAAACATGATAGTAGGTTGGGATATAATCCATGTTTGAGTGTTAGCATAACATATTGAAAGTGTAGAATCATAATATAGTGTTGTAGGAATTTATTGGATTTGTTAAGAATTTATTGGACCTAAGTCCAAAATTTCAAAAGTGACTTAGGAAGATTAAATTCAATAGTTTGCAATAAATAAAAATGAGGTTATAAAAAGGATGCTTATAGATGATTATGTGTTATGTGATTTTATTGGAATTTTTGGATATTGTTTGCTTAGTTTAATTAGGGTTTTCGAAAACTATGGGTTATGTGTATTAATGTTATAAAATTATTTTATAAGGAAAAATTACATAATATGATCCAAAATAATGTTTTAAACATATTATGATTTTATGGGAATTTTTTTTGAACAAGAATTGTACATAAAATAATAGAATTACATAAAAGGAATTAAAAAGTCAAAATGTTGACTTTAGTCAAAATTGTTGACTAAATGTTGACCAAGTCAAAATTGTTGACCAAAAACGTTGACCAAGGTCAAAGGGCACGAAATTCAATAATACACGATCTATGTGACGTAGTACGTTTAGTAACAATGTGACTTATGTTACGTAAGTACATTAAAACGTACATTATGTGCTAAAGAGATGGAATATCTCTTATATGATAAGTAATTTCATGATCGACATCATTTTGATTAGGAAACGTCAAAATAAGTCCGACGTTAGCCTTATTCGATGCATAGGACGTTGTAGACAATGTTCGTCTCTATCGAACGTGACCAATGTACTAAAATAGTTCTTACGTTAAGGCGGACGTGGACTTTAACGCCGACATAGAAAGGAAACCATAAGGAAAGCGTATGCCAGGTGGGCTTTACTCAAAAACCCTTTTATTTACGACGCTTTCTTCGAAAAGTATTTATTTACAAGCTTTCAGTTGAAAATGATTATGAACTGTTATGATTACCTGCCCAAAGTGTTTATGTTTTATGTATGGATCCTATCATGTTGTTGGGCAAGCCAACTATGAAAGTATATGAGCTGTTGGTTCGCCAACTGACTTCAGTCGTTGGGTAGCTCCCCGACTGATGAGAAAATCGATATCGGACCCTATGTCGATGCGCATTCTGGCCAGGTTACGTGCACAGTAAGGCGACCGTGCCAAAGGAAAATTCTCGGTCGATCATCGCGCCCAGAGGAGGTGGCACCTCTACGGTGCGAGATGAGTTTATGAGATGATGTTTATATGAGATATGTGAATGATATGGATCATAAAAGAGAAAATGCTCGGCCGGCGATGTTTTGAGAAATGAGAAAATGTTTTAGTAAGACAAGGCATTTTCAATTAAAACCCCTGTGTTTACTTATGGGCAAAGTAATTTAAAGAAAATGTTTTGCAATGAGTCCATGGGTGCATTATTTGTACTCACTTGCATATTTGTTTTAAATGTGCAGTTGGTGATGGATGAGATGGAGCGGTGTTGAGCATCGGGTCTTTTGTCGCCGATAGTTAAACCTGGATACACATCGTCACATGTGTATTCCATATGCTTTCACGCTAGATTATGAAGTCATATGTATGTTATGTATTTGTCATCCCTTAAACACTTGAAATTTCGAGATATTCGATATATGACACAATCGCTCAAGATTCCTTGTCATTATTCTTTACTTAAATCCCGTGTTAATTAACAGTCTCTGCTAATCCGTACTTTGGGTTGGCGGGCTGTTACAAAGTGGTATCAGAGCGGGTCGTTCCTTAAAACCCAAAACCTTCTTTCAAAAGTTGAGTCTAGATTAAGTCACTAGACTTCTAGAGATCAGCTGACTATGCTCAACACTCCATCGCATCAAGCTCAACCGGGAAAGAGGTAAATGATTTTCTCAAGTTTTGAAAATGAGAATAAGAATGAGAAGTTTGAAAGTGAAAGTTATTAAAATGAAATGATTTTTCAAGAAAATGAAAGTTAGAATTAGGAGAGATTCTAAGAATATGCAGGTATGGGACTGCATATTCAAAGAAAGCTCAAAAGGATTCCACGAATATGTAGGTATGGAGTCGCATATTCATGGAAGACTTAAAGAATTTGATAAAGCGTTGAGTAAATGATTTTCTCAGTTTTGGAAATGAAAAAGTTTGAAAGTACATGCCCTTTCTCAAAATTTTGAAATGAAAAGTTTGAACATGGAAAATGATATTTCCAAAGAGATGAAAGTTATCAGAACTATTGAAAGTGAAAGTAATTGCAAACATTGCAATGAAATTTTATGAGAAATTGATATTTGTTCTTAAGCCGGATGCAGAATACTTGGCTAGGATTAATTTGATATGATATTGTTATATGTGGAGTTGGCTGGTATGATGAAGTGAAAATTTTTGGTTCACTACCAACATATGATTATATTATGATGATATTATATGAGGAAGCATTGACATTGTTATGTCAAAAGAGAAATCTTTGAATTCAAGGAATTCAATGAGAATGATTGTCATTGACATTGATATGTCAAAAGAGAAATCTTTGAATTCGTGGAATTCAATGAGAATTTTGTTATAAAGTGAAAGTGTTGACATTGAGATGTCAAACGTTAAAATCTCTGAATTCATTAAATTTAATGAGCATGGTTATTATGAATGAGTTATGTTATGAATGTTTAAAGTTCAGAAATTTCCAGTTATTTTGAAATGGGTATGTTATCCCAAAAGAACGTGGGCATTTAAGATGCATGATCCCTTTGCGAAGAACATAGGAAGAGAACTATGAGAATTTTATGAGGACTTGAGTCCATCATGAAAACAAAAGCGAGATTGAAATGAGAATCTCGAGTTGAAAGATAAGCACGACGAAAGTCGAAGAGCATGAATGGAAGTTGATGATGTCAAGAATCGAACGATGATTTCGAGATGATAAATGTCACTATGCGATAAGTGACATGAGTATAGTTTTTCGTTTGGATGTTCACGTACGACGGAAATCCAAATTGACTATGACTTTCTCGTTAGAAACGAAATAGGAAAGTAATTAAAGAAAACAGTTGATATTAGTGTTACGATTTACATAGAACAAGAACTCTACAGTATAACGAGAACCTTAGAATGCTACTAGGCGAGATTTCCAATAGTACAAGTAGAGCTATGACATGTGTACATAAGAACCTTGATGACAACCAAATGAGTTGCATAAGGTTTCAATCATATTCACGCCCAAATCCCGTCATTATGTTTAACCCTATAATCCGGCCCAATTGAGATTTCACTGAGTTCTCACTCTTTACGAAAGAAGTTGCGATCAGAAAATTTCATAAAACGTTCTTTTGAAACCAAACCTTTATGTGACTGAGAAAGTATTTGTGATGAGGCCCCGGCCACCCCATATGACCAAAGAAATCTCAGCAGTTGTTATTCTGGTCTTCGGACCCTATCTTCCAATTATTCAGTTCAAAGAACACATTGTTTCAAAACCTCCAGAGTTGCCATCTTGAATTGTGGAACCATACCTCTTGAAAGTTGTTATGATGAAATTTTCTTCAAATCCTTGAAACCAATAAGTATAATGTAGGATGACGTATCTTGTCACCTAAAAGTTTTAAATCAGTAAAGTGATAAACATCAAGATATGATGTTAAGAAGTTCTCAAAGAGACGAGATATATTTCTATGATACACATAGGTGGATTGACCCTTGATGGGCTTTCCCAGTACTGATAACAGAAAAGTTATAACTTCCACGTGAGTGTATGAAGACTGAGTGATGAACAAGATACTCTTTAAGCTTTGAGTGCGAGAGTAAAAGTAAAGAAAAGTATATGATATCCTTGAGATATAATCTCCTCTTATTACGTCATAATGAGAAAGAATACAACTTATCTGTAAGATAGTTGATTGTCCTTACAACCTCGTTAATAGGTTGGACATATCTAAAGTGGAAAGTACAAGAGATTCTTCTAGAGGAAGACGTAATAAATAAAAGTATTCTCGTTAGCAAGTCAACTCGTTATACCTCCGCCCTTACAATCATGCATGAAGAAAGTTGTTTTCAAGTAAATTGAAACTTTCAGTAAAACCACGAGATAGTGAGGATGGAGAGGATGAATGGTTTACTAAAACCGTATTATGATGGGGTTGAATAAAGATGTTATAATTACGATAAAGCATTACGTGAATGCTAATTACATCTTTGTAATACCGAATGTCGCCTAGACGCGAGCTTGAGCAAGAAATTAGAGGAAGAGATGGGAGAAGGCGAGTTCCACGGCCGAAGAGAAATACCACAATCACCCCCACCTCCACCGATCGTGGGATCGAGGAGCTTTTCCTTAGGCAAAATCCGTCTACCTTTAACGGAAGGAAGTCACGATGAGGCGAGCAATGGGTAAGAACAATAGAAAGGATTTTCGATTTCCTTCGTTGTCTGCAGCCTGAGAGACTATCTTGTGTGACCTTCCAACTCACCGAGCAGCGATTTACGGTGGAAAGCGAAGGAAAATCTAACACGAGAACAAATAGATGAATTCACCGAAGACTTTAAGGCGAAATGTATGAGAAGTACATTCCCAAGAGCTAAAGGAAGAAAAAGGAAATCGAATTCTTCAATCATAAGCAAGAGAAAATGTCCGTAACTGAGTACGATCGCCTCTTTTGTGATATGTCAAGGTACGCTCCGGACCAAGTAAATACTGACATGAAAATGTCAGAGAAGTTTAGATCTGGTTTAAGGGATGAGATAAGAATGTCCCTTGCCAGTCATGGAGACTAAACATATACTGAAGCTCTTAGTCGGGCTTTAGACATTGAGGCAGCAATGCCGGAGGATAAGCCTATTTCCACTCAGTCACATAATACTAGTGACAAAGGCAAGAGGAAATGGGAAGGTAATCTTAGTGATTACAACCAAAGAAATGTTGGGAATACAAACAAAAGACCATTGGAAAGAAACATGGCACCACAAGGACACATAAGAATTCCTCTCTGTCCAAAATGTCATAGACCGCACAGAAGTAAATGTTTAGCAGGCAATACTGGTTGCTATAAATGTGGCATGAGGGGCCATTACGCGAATGAGTGCCCAGGAGTACGCCCGGAAGGAATAGGGAAACCCAACTCACTAGGCCAAACCCAACCACTTAAGGCTATACAATATCAGCCCCAATGTCAACTGCAGCAACGACAACAAAGACAGCCACAACTAGCACGAGCTAGAACTTATACTCAAAACCAAGGAAACCTAGAAGGTATGAGAAACTTCTCCCCACACCTGTAATATTTTTGTACGATACCAGTGCTGTATACCTTTCAACAAAAGAGCATGTGTAGATACAATAGAACTTAAGTTCGAATAAGAAATTCAGGAAGAGAGAATCATCTCACACATAGAAGAAACTAAGATTGTCACGCTTGTTGCTCGAACTTAGAATTGAACCTAGGATCACTTAAGGTTTAGCAAAATGACTTGAACTTAATACCTATAAAAGATGTAGATACGACCTAAGAAAGGAATGATGAGTCAAAACTCATTCTACGATGGAGAAAAGTAAAAGTACGTACCATTTTCCGATCAAGGAACTACGAGTCTTATGGAATCAGCATGGAGAAGAAAAAGAATAATGAATAAGGAAGAATGTAGACCATTCCTTGGTTATCTAACCAAAGGAAAGAAAGCAGAAATAAAGACCGAGGATATGGAAATTATCTGAGAATCACCAAACGTTTCTCATAGCAATTTACTAATAACTTACCCTGATAGGTAGCTAGAGATTACCTATGAATATAGAACTCTGAATAGCACGTATAATGAATGGCTTCAAGGAAGTTGGGAGAACAAAGGATCAAATCTAAGAATTATAGGATTTAAGTTTTAACAAACCTAGTATATCACCTTGGAAAACACCCGACTTGTTTATCAAGAAAAAGGACGGTTGTTTAAAAATACGCATTGACTATCAAGAATTAAACCAAGTGATGCTTAAGAACAAGTATACACCACAGTTAGACGATTGCTCGATTAGTTGAAAGAAGTGAAATTATCCTCAAAAATCAATCTTAAATAAAGTTGTCATCAGCTGAAGGTACAAGCTGACAATGTACCCAAAATGGCTAGCAAACAAGTTATGACCACTATGAGCTTATGGTTATGCCGTTCGGACTAACATATGTACTAGCCATATTCTTGAACCTCAAAACTCGAATGTTCCATCCTTACTTAGATAAATTTGTCTTAGTCTTCATGGGAGATATCCTTATCCATACAAAAAGGAAGGAGGACATAAGTAGAAGCGAGAATAGTCCTATAAACCTTAAAGAACCAAACAAGTTCTTGCCAAGGCGGTAAATGATAAGTTTGGTTTAGAAGTAATGTCCCTTGGACATATCGTGTCATCGAAGGAAATAAAGTGGATTTGGCTAAGGTTAAAGCAAAGGCAAAATAGAACTACCCTCTCACAACTTAGAGGTAGCAACAAGAATACACGGATTAAGTTTTGGAAACATCACCTCTAAGAAGTGAGGTATGAGTTAAATCACCGATCATGAAAGTTTAAAATACTTCTTGAGCAAAGAATTTTGAACATAGGGAAAAGAGAAGGCTCGAATTAGTAAAAGACTACGACTGTAGTATAAAATATCACCCAAGAAAGGCACACGTAGTAACTGAGATCTTGAATCGTGAAAGTCAATCCAAATGAGGATGTCTCTTAGCAAGGAAAGCGATACTTGCTAAAGAATTTAAGGCGAAAAAGCAAGTAAAGCACATGCTAATGTCATATTGTTTAAGGAAGGATACGTGTTCCCAACAATAACGAGCTAAGGAATGAAATCGTGAGTGAAGCTCATGATACTCCTTATACCATCCATCCAGGCAGTACTAATACATATCACGACTTATGAGGAAAATTTCAATAGGAAGAGTTGAAACGGGATGTAATCTCATTCGTTGAGTGCTATCTTGCTTGCCAATAAGTAGAGGCATTACATTAGCAAATTATTGGAAAGATTGTAACCATTGGAGATACCCCAGAGGAATGGATTGACATCGTAATAAAGTTCGTAACAGACCATCAAAGTCGAAAGAAGTAACACTACTATATGAGTAGTAGTGGATAGACTCGCTAAATACGTTCATTATTCGATCTATTCAGATTACTTATGAATCTGATAAGCTAGTCCAGTAAGATGTAAAAGAAATCGTACGTTTACATAGAGTACCAAAATCTATCATAATTGATAGAGATTCCAAGTTCCAAATTTGGAATAGTTAAAGAAAGAATTGGAGATGAGATTAAACTAGAGCATAATTTTCTCTCATAGATGGACAGTCGAAAGACAATACGAACGTTTTAAGATTTCTTAAAGACATTTGTGTCGAATCGAAGTACGAGTTGGAAACATATTTTTCCACTAATACAGCATCGCCTACGACAGTAGCTGTCGAGAAATTGTCAATATGGGCCATATGAGATATTGTACGAAAGAAAGTATCGATCCCTTCTTTATTATAATGAAGAAGGAAAGAGGAAAAGTTCGTGGCCTAACACCGAAAAAAATAAAAAATGATTGAGATTTTACACGTAAGCAGGATAAACGATAACGAAGCTCATGAGAGCAAAAGTCTTACGCAGATACGCGTAAATAAAGTTTCTTAAGGTCTCTCCATCGAAGAGGAGTTAAAGTTGAGTAAAATGTAAGTTAGAATCACGTTTTATAAGACCTTAGGAGGATCTTAGAAAGAATAGACTCAGTAGTCTATAGATTGATACTTCCACCAAATTTGGGGAATGTACAGAGTATTACCACGTGGTGTAGTTAAGAAAGTACGTGTAGATCTAGAACACGTGATTCGTCATAATGACGTTATTCTTGAACTAAGATATGAGTTAAGAAAAAGAACCTACGATTATTGAGATCGTAAGATTCAAAGGTTGAGAAACAAGTTTATACCGTTAGTAAAATGTAATATCCAAGAGAAAGTCATGTGAAAACATGAGAATGAGATGACGAGAAAAGTGTCCCGTTCTTTGAGGTATACAAATTTCGGGACGAAATTTATTTTAAGGGGGGTAGAATGTAATATCCAGTAATTTTAATATTGAATTACGATAATATTACATTCCGTAATTAGTATTATTAATTCAATAATTAAAACCTTAATTAGTCAACACTTGACTTTGACCAAGCATAATTGGATAATTTCTGTGTGATATTCACTGATGCTTAGTGAATTAAGAAATATCATTTCTGATATTCCTTCGAACGTAATTTTCTAACGTCGAATAAATTCGACAGTTACGTCTTACAATATTATTGAGCAGTTAAGCTTAATTTCGAAATTCCTATTATTATAGGAATAAGTAAAGTTGTTACAACTTTATTTTGAACGTTTTAGAGATAATTCGGCTATAAGGATTTTTAGACGTTTCAAACGTCGGTTTTTAGAGATGAGTCGATAACTCAGTCGAACGATCACGGAATTATAAAATTCAAATTCCTATGATTATTTTATTACATAAGAGCATTATTTATCATTAAATAGTGCTAGAGGATTTAAGAATAGAATGTATCCCATTTTGAATTTTCGAAATTATATATTTCGAAAACTAGGGTTTTTGAAATCTAAATTGTTTTAAATACTTTTCTATGATTAAATTTATTATCTAAGACATATAATATGTCACATAACTATGTAGTAGCTATTTTATACAAGGAAATAAAATGTTTGGAATTTTCTTAGTGATTTTCGAAAATTAGGGTTTCTAAAGTATGATTTCTAATTTAATTCTTATCAAAATTAATAATGTATGATATTAATTATATTCATATGATATTTTTATGGATAATATGAATTGTATTACAAGTTGCACAAGTCGGGGTACACTTGTGCCCAAAAGTGGCGAAAATTTCATGCTTTAGGTGTGATATTATTAATTAATATCATACTATATTTAATGAGAAGATAAGATAAGGTACCCACTTGTATATGAGGTGTAAAGATAAGATAGTGTTCAATTTAAACAAGTAATTCAAGGTTGTCCACTTGTGAGAGCCGAAAACTTTGAAAATCAAAGTTGGAAAATTAATTTCAAACCTTATATTAATGCCACTTGTTGGAGTTGAAATATTTGACTTTTCAAAAGTAACTTTATATTATAAATATAGTGTAGTATATATTATAGAAAAATTAAAAATTCATCCTAAGGTTTTAGGAGTGGCCGAGAACTACATACATGTGTGTTAGTGATTGAATTTTCTTATTTTGTGATAAGAATGGAAATAAATATGATATATAATAGTATAATAATAAAAATTGATTCTTCTACACTATGTAATAACCGAAACCATGCAAAGTGTGAATGGAATGAAATTTTTTTCTTTAATTGCATGTAATTACCGTAAGCATAAATGTGGGTGGAATGGAAAATGTCTCAATTCAATTAACTTCATGGTGCCGTGAACAATTAGAGTATGAAATGGATTTTAAGTTGATTTCATTATTTTAGGATAAGTATGGTACAATGTATTAAATAAGTGATAAGATTTTATGTGATAAACATTATCCAAAGCATTTATTAAGTGATAAGGTGATAATATAAAGTATTAAAAGGATAAGATAAGATAAGATATGATAAGATAAGGATAAGATTTGGTGCAAGTGTATACTAGATATTTTAAAAAATAATAATTAAAAATAAGTGACCTAAGTCTATAAATACCTCATGAAGGTCTTCATTCTCCATCACATACCAAACTTTCGAAAATAATAGAGGGAAAAAGAGAGAGTGTTCACCTTGTTCAAAATTTCAAACTTAGATCATATAAACAACGCCGATCAAATCCGTACAGATTAAAAGGTTAGATTTCTTATGAGCTTCGTATATACGTTAGAATTCATGTTATAAGCTTAGTTTATATGTGTGTTTATCGAAAATCATGAGACTTGTGCCAATATGTTTAGATATTGTATTTATATGATGTTATTAAGCATGTAGTATAATTATATCATAAAATCAAACATGATATTAAATTTTATATGGTGACCAAAAATTTAAGGGAGTGATATGTTGATGATTATGATTTTTAATTGTTGATTTGAACATAGAATCGTGATCTAGGGTATTAATTATGCTTATATGATTTAATGTAGAATTTTTGGAAAACTTTGGTACCTAAGTCCATGAATTTCGAAAATTATAAATCATGATAGTAGGTTGGGATATAATCCATGTTTGAGTGTTAGCATAACACATTGAAAGTGTAGAATCATAATATAGTGTTGTAGGAATTTATTGGATTTGTTAAGAATTTATTGGACCTAAGTCCAAAATTTCAAAAGTGACTTAGGAAGATTAAATTCAATAGTTTGCAATAAATAAAAATGAGGTTATAAAAAGGATGCTTATAGATGATTATGTGTTATGTGATTTTATTGGAATTTTTGGATATTGTTTGCTTAGTTTAATTAGAGCTTTAAAAACTATGGGTTATGTGTATTAATGTTATAAATTTATTTTATAAGGAAAAATTACATAATATGATCCAAAATAATGTTTTAAACATATTATGATTTTATAGAATTTTTTTGAACAAGAATTGCACATAAAATAATAGAATTACATAAAAGGAATTAAAAAGTCAAAATGTTGACTTTAGTCAAAATTGTTGACTAAATGTTGACCAAGTCAAAATTGTTGACCAAAAACGTTGACCAAGGTCAAAGGGCACGAAATTCAATAATACACGATCTATGTGACGTAGTACGTTTAGTAACAATGTGACTTACGTTACGTAAGTATATTAAAACGTACATTATGTGCTAAAGAGATAGAATATCTCTTATATGATAAGTAATTTCATGATCGATATCATTTTGATTAGGAAACGTCAAAATAAGTCCGACGTTAGCCTTATTCGATG
This sequence comes from Salvia rosmarinus, assembly GCA_036937905.1. Lineage (NCBI taxonomy): Eukaryota > Viridiplantae > Streptophyta > Magnoliopsida > Lamiales > Lamiaceae > Salvia > Salvia rosmarinus. The sequence continues at coordinate 53,058,369 of CM072816.1, forward strand.
CATAGGACGTTGTAGACAATGTTCATCTCTATCGAACGTGACCAATGTACTAAAATAGTTTTACGTTAAGGTGGGACGTGGACTTGAGCGTTGACATAGAAAGGAAACCATAAGGAAGCGTATGCCGGTGGGCTTTACTCAAAACCCTTTATTTACGATGCTTTCTTGAAAAGTATTTATTTACAAGCTTTCGGTTGAAAATGATTATGAAGCTATTATGATTACCGTACCAAAGTGTTTATGTTTTATGTATGGATCCTATCATGTTGTTCGCAAGCCAACTATGAAAGTATATGAATGTTGGTTAAGTGACTTGATCGTTAGGTAGCTCCCGATCGATGAGAAAATCGATATCGGACCCTATATCGGATCTGAAATTCTGGCTAGGGTTACGTGCAGAGTAAGGTATTGTGTGCGAAAGGACAATTCTCGGCGATCGCTGCCAGTAGAGGTGGCCACCTCTATGGTGCGAGATGAGTTTATGAGATCATGTTTATATGAGATATGTGAATGATATGGATCATACAAAGAGAAAATGCTCGGCCGAGCGATGTTTTGAGAAATGAGAAAATGTTTTAGTAAGCACAAGGCATTTTCAATTAAAACCCTTGTGTCTTACTTATGGGGCCATTTAAAGAAAATGTTTTGGCAATCAGTCCACTGGGTGCATTATTTGTACTCAGCCCTGCATATTTGTTTTTAAATATGCAAGTTGAGCTGATGGATGGGATGGAGCAGTGTTGAGCAGTCAGGTCTTTTGTCGCCGATAGTTAAACCTTTGATACACATCGTCACATGTGTATTCCATATGCTTTCCGCTGCTAGATTATGAAGTCATATGTATGTTATGTATTTGTCATCCCTTAAACACTTGAAATTTCAGAGATATTCCCGATATATGACACACCGTTCAATATTCCTTGTCATTATTCTTTACTTAAATCCCGTGTTAATTAACAGTCCCTGCTAATCCGTACTTTGGGTTGGCGGGCTGTTACATCGTCACACCTCGGCGAGCTCACCTCGTCAGCTCGTCAGCTCACCTCGGCAAGCTCACCTCGTCACACCTCGGCGAGCTCACTTCGGCAAACTCACCTCACCTCGGACACTCTACCTCGGACAGTTCACCTCGGTGAAGGCGATCGCTCGCCAGTGTGATGATTTTTGGTCCGTTCTCCTTCGTTCGAACTCCGATTTGTGTACGGTTTTCGCCTACGTACTCCTATCGCGACGTAATTTATTTCTTATGAAGGACCAAATCCATGATTCCTCGTCCGAAATTTAAGAGAATCAGTTGAAATTAGTTTATGGTTTTATAGAATGAGAACTTTATAGTACGATAAGAATCTTAGAGATGTTACTAGAGGGTAATATTCCCAATAATACGAGAAGAGCTATGACATGCATGAGAATCTTTGATGATGACCTATTATGAGTTATATAAGGTTTCAAATTCTATTCACTATTCAATTTTTGTCATTGAGTTTAACTCTACGACCTAGTTCGAATTGAGAAATCACTTGAATTTCTCACTTTTTCTGAAGAAAATTTTCAACCCAAAAAATTATAAAGTGTCCTTTTGAAACCAAGTCCTTGTGTGACTGAGAAAATATTTGTGACGTGTCTGGCCAACCCATATGACCAAAGAAATCTCAGTAGTCGTCATTCTGGTCTTCGGACCCTAGATCCTAAATTAATTCAGTTCAAAGAATATAAGATTCAAATGGTAAAATATGTTATTTTGGGTTGCGAACCCATATAAAGTCGACATTACGAATTTTCTTCAATCCTGGAGACTAATAAGTAAGATGAAGGTTGACTTATCTTGTCACCTAAGTTTTGAATTAGTAAAGTGATAAACATCAGGTATGATGTAGGTTGACTTATTTTAGCAACCTAAAGGTTGCAGATCAGTAAAGTGATAGACATCGAGGAGCTATGATGTAAATAAGATCTCGATGAGACGAGATATATTGTTCCCTATGATACACATGGATGTGATGACCCTTGATGGACTTTTCAAAGATTGATATGAAGAAATTATATCTTCATGTGATTGTTATGAAAATGAAGTTGAATGAGATACTCTTTAGCATAGAATGCAAGAGTTGAAGTAAAGGGAAGTGCATGATATCCTTGGGATATAATTTCCTCTTATTATGTCATAATAAGAGAGTACAACTTATCTTTAAGATAGTTGATTGTCCTTAAAACCTCCTTAGTAGGTTGGGCATGTTTAAAGGATGGGGATGCACAATATTCTTTTCAAATGATACATATGAAGAAATGGTAGCATCTCGGATCACAAATCTCTCGCTTTATACCCCAATCAATGAGATTATGGTTGAGCATAATCGATTCCAAGTAATTGAGACTTGGTTAAACAAATGATAAAGAGATTGAGGAATCATAATCATTAAGATGTGTGAGCAGTGGGATAGCCCTAACATGAAAATCAAGTATGGAGAAGATATCTCGTGTCGAGACGTGGTAATGAGATGCTTGGAATTTAAGTTATGGTGTACAAATGTACTACCTTACCAAGCTATAAGACAATAATAGCGGTTCTAGTCACGAGGTGAGAACCAAGTATAATGAAAGTAATATTACTACGATACAATGCTCGAAAAAGGGCAAAAGTCGAAGAATAGTGAAGAAATTATGAGCTATACAATTGCAGGATAGCCACAATATGATATAAGCTTGAGAGACATTACGACTTCGATAAGTAAAGTAATTCCTTTGAAGTAAAGAAGCGAGTAAGAGACAGATTCATTATTTGAAATGGATATAAGTACTCTAAGTTATATTGATACAAAGCGCTTGTCTTGTGTGTCTTAGAAATTAACCAACAGGATAGCTTCTATAGACCTTGCAAAGGAAATGCATCAAAAGGACAAATGAAAAGATTCACATGGAAGGATCTTAAGATGAATCTAATTGGAAATCTTACCCCTCATACTTTTGTGATGATCAATAAAGTGAGATATTAAGTATCTCTGACATGGGAATGAAGCATTCATCGAATGTCGAGAAAATGGTAAAGATATTTAACGTTAAGGCAAAATTATAATTCGTCCCCAGTGGACAAAGGATTTCATCCTATGCAAAATTGCATGATGAATCAATAAAGATTAAGAAGAAATGAAGTATATCCTGAAGGGATACTACAAACGATGGCACTAAATGCCAGTACAAGGATTTTCTCTGGAAAAGAGTTTAAAGTAAAGGATATATGAGAGATATATTCCTAAGATCGATAAAGTGAAAAAGGGAATTGAATCATTCATACTGGATCAGAAATGAATGATAGTGTCAGGTACATCACGATCTATACGATGAGATTTAATTATAGAGATATCAATATCAAAAGATAGGTCGATGTAGACCTAACCACAAAATGCTATTGATAAAGGAAAAATTGTACTGACACCCGAGAAGGGTATGATGAACGAGGTAACAGAAGGCCATAGCAAGGGAACATAATGTCCCAAGGAAAGGACGGTGATTTATGAAAAAGATGTTTCTTGAATAGCGGAACACCATTGACGAGCTATACTTGACCGAAAATAGAACGAACACAAAAACCAGGAAGGCCTGAAAGGTATGAGAAAAAAATTTCTCAGAATACCTATAATATTTTATTCGATACAGGTGCTTCGCTTTCTAACCTCGCATGAGTATGCGTAGAAACGATAGAACCCAACTCAGGGTAAACGAATCAAGAAATGAAAATCTCTTCACCTATACGAGAATTATGGCCATCGCAGGTGTTGCTCAAGTTTAGAATTGGACCTAGGATTGCCTAAGGTTCTAACAAATGATTTGGATCATAATATCTATGTGGAACGTAGATATAATTATAGAAACAGAAGTTTCAGAAATGGATGTCACTCGCATGATTAGAGACGTGGGCATAGTCTCTTCAATGGAAATTCTACGCGACAGGATATTAGTATCCACTATTACTTTAATTTAAGATTGGCTCATCTAGAACTATCATTTACGGATGGCGGGAAAAAGTCGGCGGGTAAAGGTTAACCACAAGACCTACAAGCTTAGAACTTAAGCGGACATATCGACTCTCTTATTATAAAGCGGGCATAGATTATGGCAGGTTTGGAAGAAATTCTGCACCTTTGGAGGATGGCGTAACTATGGAGAGATGGATGAGGATGGTATCCAACGACTTATCGTGGTTTGCCAACATGATGGCGAGGATCTTGCAAAAAAGTAATAAGAGAATATTTTCTCCATGAAAAGAATTCGAGGTTTGGACAGACTTGCGAGGATTTGACAATGTGCTCAAGCATACATATAATGCATATGGGCGTCACCTACGAGTACTTATCCCGGTCCCGCAAGTTAAACAACATGGTATAAAAGAGTGGTTGTACCCGATGTTCCAAACCCGCCCGTCTGTCGTCAATTATACTGAGAAAGAGGCGAGAATGGCAAAAAGCGAGGATCTTATCATCCTCGAGGATTAAGGGAATTACCGTTATCAACTCGACCTTACTTTTCGATAAAAGTAACACACCTTCTGGAATCAAAGAAGTAACGAGGGCGGTGTGACCACGACTCTTTGAAAGAGAAAGATCGTCGGATATATGAGGCAATAACGTACCTGGAGAAAGGCAAATTTCCAAATGAGGAGTACGATTCCGACGAAGGCCACTCAGAGACATAAGATCCTATGATAATATGGGACTTATATGTAGATAGTGGGTCAGGTGTAAATGGTATGGTTAAAATGTGTAAATTGAACGTAGTTGGAATATTTTGTGAATAGGTTGAAATGGTGTCAAAATTTTGGGTGTAAATAGAACTAGGCGCCATGTAATTAGTCGACGATAGACCGACCCTCATAATTAAGGTATGGAAAGTCCTCATTGAGGCATTTTGATGAGATATATTATATGGTTTTGTAGAATGGTATCAGATGTACAAAAACGAATTGTTCCGAATAAGATATGGTTACTATGAGATTATAGTCATAACCATTCGACAAGCTAGTGCACCACATTCATGAACCCCAAAATCGAGTGTTCCACACGTACATAGACAATTTTGTCTAAATCCTTATGAATGATGTTCTTATCCATATGAAGAACGGGAAAGAACATAAAGAACATCGAAGGACTGTATTGCAGACATTTAGAGTCGATGAAATTTTTGCCAAGTTTAGTATTGTGAATTTCGCTTAAATAAGTAATATTCCTTAGACATATGGTGTCTTGAGAAGAATCAAATTTACATGGACAAATGGATATGAGGCCGTGTATTAATGTGACAAAGATAATAGCTTACGCATCACCATGACTTAGACCTCACGAATAGAATTACCTAACCCATGACTTGAAATAGCAGCAGTAGTACGTACCAAAATTTTGGAGACATTTCCTATATGGAATAAGTTGTGAGATCTTCACAAACCATAAAAGTTTGAATTATTTCTTTGAGCAAGAGACTTAAAAATGAGATGGAAAAGATGGCTCGAATCAGTAGAAGATTCCAATTGTGAGATAAATTATCACCTATGAAGGGCTGAAGGTTTTTAAAGAGGCGCCTGACAATGTCATATTGTCTAAGGAAAGGTTATATATATTTCAAGCAATAATAAGCTTAGAAATGAAATCATGAATGAAGCTCATGATATTTCTCATACCGCCCACCGAAGCAGCATTAAAGTATATAATGATTTACGAGAAAAATTAGGTAGTAAAGAATGAAATGAGATATAACCACATTGACGAACATTGTCTCGGTTAATAAGAAGTGAAGGCATTGTATCAATGACCTTATAAGAGGTTATAATCTCTAATGAAACACAAATGAAAGCGAAATGACATAGCAATGGAGTTTATGACGGGTTTTGCCAAGTCATAAAGATGTAACACTACTATATGGGTAGTAGTGGGTTGACTCACCAAATATGTTCATCTTCGCTTATTAAGATGACTCAGAGATCTGAAAAGTTATCTCAGTCGTACATAAAGGAAATTGTATCTCTACAGGGGGTACCAAAATCTATCACTTCAGATAGAGACTCCAAGTTTACCCCTAGATTTTTTAAACTAGCTCACCAAAAAGGGAGTTAGATACGAGATTGTACCTTAACGTAGATGTCCACTCACGGACAGATGGACGATCAAAAAGATAATATGGACGTCTAAGGATACGATGAGAACATTAATGTTATCAAGGTGCAAGTGGGAACGTGTAGTACCACTTGTTAAGTTCACGTACGACCACAGCTGTCAAGCAAAGATCAATATAGCCATATGAGGCATTATGTGGAAAGAAGTATGAACCACCACTTTATTGAAATAAAGTAGGTGAGAGAAAGTATAAAGTCCTGACAACGTAAATGAAATGAGTAAGACATCTGCCAAATGAGGCAAGGAATAAGAGAAACTCAGGACAAACAAAAGCCTTACGCTGATACACGTAGATCTGAACTGCTTTTGAATGCGAAAATAAGTATCTTAAGATTTCTCCATCAAGGGAAATTTTGAAGCCAAGGTACGAGAAACGATGAGGTCACACTTTATAAGACCTTACGAGATCCTAGAAAGGATAGGCCCATCGCCTATAGATTGGTACTTCCACCAAAATTTGGGAATGTCGTAATGTTTTCCACGCCCTGGCTAAAGAAATATGAATATGACCCAAATCCGTAATCTATCATAATGGCGTGATCCTTAACTCAAATATTAGTTGTGATGAAAATCTCGACTATTTGATCTTACGATTCAACGATTGAGAATCAAGTTTGGGTCTTTGATGAAAGTCCAATGGAGAAACCATGGACAAAAGGAAATCACATGGAACGTTTAAAGATGCCGTGAAAGAAAGATACGATACCCCAAACTTTTTGAGGTATGCAAATTTCGGGACGAAATTTCTTTAAGGGGGGTGGAATGTAATACCCCGATTTATTAAAAGCCTAATTACGATAATTAATTTTGTAAATTAGGGTTTTGTTATGATAATTGAATTAATAGATTATCGAATAATGATTTCGATTAATTACAGGATAATAAATTCCTATGTTTTATTCACTAATGATTGTGAATTGAGGAATACGATTATATAATGTATTTAGGCAATATTATTTTAACGTAGATTGTATATCGATAGTTAAAATTTCGTAATATTTTCTAAGTGTTGAAGCTTAGAATTAAATTCCATTATAAATGGAATGATTTAATAAAGTGATTACGACTTTATTACGACCATTTTGAGATGAGTCGATAATGAACGTTTTGAGACGTTTCAAACGTCAACGTTTAGAGACGATTAGCAATTTGAGTTTAATGATTATTTTATGTAATTAGAATATTATTTAGCATTAAAATTATGCTAGAGAATTAAGGAATGATTATTGAATAAAGTTAGCTATTTTCGAAAACCCTAATTTTTGAAATTAGGGTTTGACACATGGATTAATTCTAATTATTTTTCCAAGGATATAATTTATCATCTAAGACATATTATGATATATAACTACTTATGGCATGAAAATTTAAATTTTGGCAATTGTAATTCAAAATTGCCATGAGTTTCTATATATAACAACTTAATGGACAAAAATCTTCTAGCTTTATACCATGGTGCTTTTGTATTTGTAATGGTGGGATATATTTGCACATAAAACAAGTAAAGTAAATGTAAGAATCAAGTGGGATGTTTTGGGAAGAGATAGCCGTGATTTTTGACTTCAAATAGGTAAGAAGAAATGATACAACTCTTAAGCTTGAATGAATACATATTTGGGATAGAGTGTAATGTATCTACATGCAAGAGACATGAAAAATCTGATTTTCTCATTCTTTTCTTCATGTGAGTCGACGGCAATTGTAGCAAGAAGTGGTCAATTGTTTTGTTATATTCAAAAACTTTTTCATGTATTAACTTTGTGTAAGAGATATTATCTATGATGATGTATACACTTGTTGACTCACAATAACATTTTGTCTTGCATTTTAGTGTAATAACAGAGAGTGAGAAAGATTTAATGAATGTAGTCTTTATTCATTTAGCTTGTATGTAGGTGATAGAAAAACAAAGCAAAACATTTCTCTTTCCTTTTCTCATTCTCGCCGTGAACTTTCTAAGAAAAACAAGGTGGGTTCTTCATTTTTCCAATCCCAAACCTTGATACATAATCCTTTGCACAAATAATCCAAGCCGGTTAAAGGTTAGAAATTTAACGAGCTTCCTATATCGTTAAGATTTTGATTTCTACGGTTCGATTTTAATATTTATGCTTATGTTCTTAATGATAGAAATATGAAGAATTATGCTAAACATGCTATCATGTTTAGTGGATTGTAAATATTGTTTATTATGATAAGTATGGTTCATATGTTATGATTTAATTGAAGCCTAAGCATGTTATAATTTTTATAGTAGTGATCGAAATTTTTTTGTTCAAAGTGTTGATGGATTTATGTTATATAATAGCAAAGGATCTCATTGTGATTATTTGGAAATTTTTAGTATTTGTTTGTGATTATTTTATAAATACCGAAAATGGAAGGGAATTGTAGGTTGATGTACAAATTTTACTTAAGTGATATCTTAGCATATTAGTGATCTAGGACCTTGATTAAGCACCCTATGAATTTACAAGGATTTTTGGAATGAGTTTGAAAAATTAAGTATAAAAACCGTGAGCTTTGAATAAGTATACTAAGGATTTTAAATCCTTTTTAATCAAGAAAATAATACACTATATGTCTAGAAATATTTTAGACATAGTTGGAATTTTCGAGAATTTATAAACATAGTATACTATGTTTATTTACTTAAACGTTATATTAAATAACGTTAGAAATGGAAAATAATGTATAATGTAGTTGATTAATATTGAAGAAAAATATAAATCAAGTTTATTGATTTGCGTGAAAAAAATCGAGAGTTAGGACTTTATGAAAAGAAATCGATTGAAAATCGATTTTTATTGAAAGTGGTTATAAAATATGTTAAGAAAAGTCAAAACGTTGACTTAAGATTAAGCGTAAGAAATACGTTGAATAAATACATTAATCGTCTAAAGCGTATTAATTTTTTAAGAATATCTCAATTGTGAGAAACGATTTCATAATTGAAATCATTTTATTGAAAGACGTTGGTATAAGTTCGACATTTAACATAAATGGTTAATATGAGACCGTAGATTATATTACGTCTCTATCAAAGTACGAGAAATTATTCGTTAAGATATAAGATGAAAGGATGTACTAATTTAATTAAAGGGTACGAAGTATTATTATAGAAAGTTATCAAAGTTTATTAAACTTTGAAAATCTCGAAATACGTGACCGACGTACTAAAATAGTTTTTACGTAAAGGTTGGACGCGGACGTGGCGAATTGACGAAGAAAGAAATCGATTAGGACAATCTACAGTCCAGGTGGGCTTTACTCTACTCAAAAATATCAAACGCTTATCAAATATTTATTTATGAAGCTTTATTCGCAAGAAATATCGATGGAATGATTTATTTAATTACCTTCCCAAAATATTTGTGTTTTATGTATGTATCCTATCCATGATCTATTGATGCATATTGTTGGGTAGCTCCCAACTTATGACATGCTTGAATTCGTATCCTTGTAAGTACCCACAAGGATGACTGAGAATTCGTATCCTGTGCCGGAGTGGCAAGGATTTTGTGCACTATTTTGTGACTGTGTGCTGAAAGGGTGCTCGGCCGGTCATGGCGTCTGTGAGAGGAGGCCTCCTCTCAGGGAGTATTGTGAGATGGAATTTATGGGATGAGTTGTGGATTATTGTGATGGATATGGATCATACATACATGGAAAAATGCTTGGCCAAGCGATATTTATGGAAAATGACAGAAATTATTTAGTAAGCACGAGTATTTCAAACAAAAACCTCGTGTGTTACTGTGATGGGGCAGTGTAATTTCAATTGATAAAATATTTTGGCATGAGTCCACTGAGTGCATTCTTGTACTCGCCCCGCATGTTTGTTTTTAAATGTACCGGTTGAGCCAGATGATGGATGGAGATGAGTGCGGCGGTGGAACCCTTTTGATTATGATAAGTTAGAAACCTTGACTACACATCGTCATATGTGTTTTCACACGTCTTTCATTGCAATAGAATACTAAATCATCTTTTGATGTTGTTAGTTGAATACCTTCAAAACATATGAAATCTTGTATATATATATTGGTTAAAGCTTCTTAGTTACTTGAATTTAGTACCACAATTCTATGATTACTTATCCTTCATGATCCATAATTAATGTTCCAAGTATTAGTTCTCGCTAATCCGTCCTTAGGATTAGAGGGCTGTTACAATTTCTCGGTTGGATGGAATTGTAATGATTTTTCGAGTTCACCTCCAGTATTACTAGAAAATTGGCCCGACTTGTGTTGCCCATTCTGCTGTGTGGCTATTTGAGTGATTTGGTTCTCCATCATCTTCATGTGTTTTCCCATAGCCGTCACAGTGGACTCCAGATGAGTCATCTTCTGCCCAGTGTTGCTTATGAGCGAGTTACATTGCGTGCTTGATTGTTTGTGTTGCTCACAACCAAGCTGCTGCATCATATCTTCAAACTCGCTTCTTCGCCTCTGTATCATCCCATTCTGCAGCGACGAGCCCAAGTTTTGTGCTCTTTTTACATGTCTTGTCTAGGTCTAGATCGAGTCTTTGTGTCTTTCTTGTTGTGTTTGTGTGCGGGAGGACACCTTTGGTCTCTGTGGGCAAGGCGGGCGAAAAGGCAATCTGAGTGGACGGTGCATGGCGGATGAAGCGAGATACGATTGCATCCCGAGGGCACAAGGGCTTCGCTCACGGCCAGGGCTTCTAACCCCGAGCTGTTCGTTACAGGCGTGACCTCCTTACAAACCGCACAAGTCCAATCTCCAAAGGTTGGGCGATGGGCAAGCGAAAATGAAGAAGAGAAGCAGAAACCAAGAGGAGATGGAAGGAAGAAGAAGGAAAAGAGAAGACAGAGAGAGAGGTGTTGGGCAAGATATGCAGATAAGGAACAACCCGTGATGGGCAAGACACGCGGGATCAAGATGGATCATAAAATCGAGAAAAGATGCACGCTGATACCGAATCCCATAAAAGCATGAGGAGATCACCTAAAATCCGTCTGGGCAAGGAAACAATGCTGATCAACAAGGAAACCCTAAGGGATTATCCAGCCCATGGGCCATATCCGTCGCCGATCTCTCTCGGCCTATAAATATAGGATAATATGCGACTTGTGCGTATCATCATTATCATCATCATTCGCTGCATTTTCTCGTTCCTTCTCACGAACCACACCACCATATACATTAGGTCCCTTCGGGGCAAACACTTTTATTTTTTTTGCGTATGTTTGTTGGCGGCACTTTGGGCTCGCCATTTATTTCATTCAAGTAATAGTAAGTTGTTTCCCTTTTATGATGGTCTCAATTAACTGTTGCATGTTTGTTTACTTTATGTCTGGCTAAGTCTTTATTCTGGTTTGGGCATAACTAAGTAAAGCATGATTAATATAATTCGAGAGGTCTAAGTAGGGCATTACGATTTGCATGCGTGTGTTCCTGAAGCACCAGGTCCTGAGCAATATATAACTTAACCAAAATCGGTGTGTTAGTCGTGAATAACATAGTGGGCAAGGGAGGGTTGCAAGTAATAATTGGATTAAGGTGTCGGGTGTCCCGTACCCCAAATAGTACGACTGGTGTGGGCGAGTAGGAGTAGTCCTAGCAGCTGCCTTTGCCTATACCGGGTCTATGTAGATCATAACGCTGCATGTAGGCTTGCATGTTCTGAGGTGTCCTCGTACGTGGGCATTATGGGTTAGATAGTTTGCATAGGGTGTCCCTTGCATTTCTTCACACAAAAATGATAGATTTGGAGGGGTGCGTCGTGGGCGTGACGCGTGACAATGGGGTCACGACGTATGTCTCCTATAACCGGTTGATGCATGTCATGTAGTGAAAACCTTTGCACCTATGACCGAGTATTAATCATCTTCACCAAGTTGTTGCCCAAGCCAGGTTTGTTTATTATTTGATATTTCCTTTGAGTTTGATTCGAGTTACTTTAGCCTTACCTATATTGATCGGAATAATTTCACCACTCTCATTCCTTTTAAGTGATATCGTGACATCGAGATTGCTACACCAACTCCTCGTGGGATCGACCCTATACTTATCATTTGGTTACGCCGTGATGGGAAATAGGTTATAAATTTATTTTGAACACTAAACGACAGCGTGTCAAAATTGGCACCGTTGTTGGGGAGTTGCGTATTCCAGTAGTAATCTCTATTTCTTGTGTTTATATTGCTTTCTTTATTGTATGCTACCACCTAACCTTGCAGGAGAGAACGAAGAAGCTGTTATGCGATCACGAGATCGAAAAGCACGCAAGGCGGAGGAGAGCAGCAGTACGGAGGGCACGACAAGCAGCAAGGGCAGCTAACCCGAAGAAAACCCAAAGGCAATACGATGGGTGAACAACCGCAAGTAGAGCGAATATTGAGGGAAATGGTGTTCCCAACAACGTAACACGAGGCCAGCGGGCATCACTTTGCCCGCGATCAATAGCCCTTTGGGAGATGAAGCATTCCTTCATCCGCATCCTCCCGATTCGATGACATGCCCGGGAAGATCCACAAAGACATTTACAAGACTTGAGATGGCGTGTGGAACTATTCGCGCCAGTGAAAACCTTGGAGAGTATGTGAGATTAGTATCATTCCCCTTCTCTCTGCATGATGGAGAAAGAGAATGGCTCTACACCTTGCCCACGGGAAGTGTGACCACTTGGGCACAACTTCATCAGAAGTTCCTCGAGAAATATTTTCCTGCCGCCCGCATTCAGAACATGAGGAAAAGGATAAGCAGCATCAAAATGGGCACGAGGAAACCTTTTATGATTCTTCGGGAAGGTTTAAACAGCCGCTATGACGAAATGCCCTCAACATCAAATTCCGCACCATGATCTAATCCAATATTTCATGGCGGGTTAAGGCAACCGAGAAAATTTGGGTGAATCTGCTTGTGGAGGATCGATAATGAATAAAGTTCTCAGTGAGGCCTTTAGATTGTTGGGCAAGATGGCCGAAGAAAACAGAGACGAAGGAGGAGAAGTTCCGAGGTAAGCCGCCGCTACTTCTTCAACCGTGGAGACAAAGCTGGATAAACTTTGTAACCTGTTCGACAAGTTCATAACCAACACGGGGCTAGGGAAAAAAAAGCTAAAGTTTGCCAAATCTGCGCGGCCGTGACACATCACACGGATCAATGCCCCACCCTTTTTGAAGAGGAAGAAGTCAATGCAGTGGGTTAAAATGGTAATGGACAATACGAACAGAGGAGATATGATCCAAACTCCCAAACCTACAACCCAGGATGGAGGAACCATGAAAATTTTAGGTGGTCTAACAACCAGCAAGGGGCAGGACAACAACAACAGCAGTACGGAGGGGCAGGACAACAACAACAGCAGCACAGGAATAATCAGTGTGACCATAGCGGTGGACCATCGTTGGTCGAACTTGTGCATACTATGGCACGAGAGAATGTGAAGGCTCAACAAGAGAAAGAGAAATTCAAGGTCGAGACAAGGGGAGCCCTCCAGAGCCTTGGGAACCAAGTCTCCCAATTGACGGCCGTCGTAACACGTCTTGAGAAGAAGCAAGGAAATTTACCTCCACAAGTAGAGGTAAACGAGCTAGCCCAACTGAACGATGTAACCTTGAGAAGCGGGAAGAAACTGCCAGAAAAAGTTTTCATGCCTAAGGACGATGCAGTCATACCTGAAGTAGAAGATCTCACAGATCACATTGATCAAGACAAAGATGATCATGTGGAACCACCCAAGGAAAAAACGGAAAAAGAAGATGTGATCATTGAGCCGACCTACGTCAAACCTAATCCTAAGGTTTTACCCCCCTTTCTAGGCAGATTGGCGAAGAATCGTAGAGAGGAAGAAATGAGTGAGATGTATCGCGTATTTCAGAAGGTGGAAATTAATATACCGCTCATCATCATTTCGGGCACGATGCTAAGTGGGCAAAGTTCATGAAAGAATTGTGCGAGAAAGGTGAAATACAATGATGATGCAAAATTCCAAGTGGGAGAAAATGTATCCATGATCCTACAGTGAAATTGCCCGAGAAGTGTGGAGATCAGGGATGTTTTCATTCCTGCGTAATAAGCAATACGAGGATCGGAAAAGCCATCTTTGGATTTGGGGGCATCTATAAGCGTCATGCCCTTGTCAATGTTTAGCAATTAAAAGTAGGAACCCTTAAGCCAGCAGAGTGGTTATCAATTAGCGAGCGGATCCAATGTCTATCCGAAGGAATCATCGAAGGCGTATTGGTCAAAGTGGAGGAACTCATATTTCCGGTGGACTTCTATGTTCGGATATGGGCACGATGGGTAATAAATCATTAGTTATGCTATTGGGTGCGACCATTCATGAAGACAACCCGAACCGGGATTGATTGCGACACGGGCAAGTTATCACCGTGAATTCGACGGCGAGGCGGTGACCTTCAACATCTTCAAGGCCATGGAGCATCCGATTGATATTGAAGTCGTGGAATTCATCGATCACATTGAACCCATGGTGGGAGACATCCTGCCCGAAATAGGTTTGCAAGACCCTCTGGATGCAGCCATTCAAAGTGGACTTAAGGAGGAAGGCGCTCACGAAGAAACGATTTTACGGACAATGTCGGGAGGCCTTGCTTTATTTCTGGAGCGAGCAGAGGACTCAGTGGTCAATATGCGGAACATGCCCAAGCTGAAGGAAGAAGAAAAGCTCGTTCCATCCCTTATGAGAGCTCCCAAACTCGAGCTAAAGACTCTTCCTCACCACTTGAAGTATATATTTCTAGGGAAGGACGACACCTTGCCCGTGATCATCAATGCTAAACTTAGTCCCAATCGGGAGGAAGCATGAAGAATGTTATTGGGCAATCTGAGGAAGCTATTGGATGGACATTGGCCGACATCAAGGGCATCAGCCCATCCATATGCGTTCACAACATTTTAATGGAAGAAGAAGCCAAACCGGTACGCGATCAACAAAGGAAGTTAAACCCAGCTATGAAGGAGGTAGTCATGAAGGAGATCTTGAAGCTTCTCGACTTAGGCATCATATATCCCGTATCAGATAGTAAATGGGTCAGCCCAGTACACGTCGTGCCCAAGAAGTCAGGCATTCAGGTAGTGAAAAACGAGAAAGGAGAGCTGATCCCAACGAGACTCCAAACAGGTTGGAGAATGTGTATTGACTATCGAAAGCTCAACACAGTAACCCGAAAAGATCACTTCCCATTACCTTTCATTGACGAGATCTTTGGAAAGGTTAGCTGGAAACAAATTATTTTGTTTTTTAGAGCGAATACTCGTGCTACATGCAGATCAGGTTGCCCAAGGTGATCGAGGATAAAATCACTTTCACATGCCCATTCGGGACATTTGCTTACGAAGGATGCCTTTCGACATTGTAATGCCCCAGGGACATTTCAGCGATGTATGATGAGCATCTTCTTGACCTATTGGAGAAATGCATCGAGGTCTTTATGGACGACTTACCGTCTACGGGAATCATTCGAGTGCTTGGCGAATTTGGAGTTAGTCCAATGAGATGTGTCGAAAAGAATTTGATCCTCAATTATGAGAAATGTCATTTCATGGTACAAGAAGGGATTGTTCTTGGGCACGTGGTATCTGAAAGAGAGATAGAAGTAGATAAAGCTAAAGTAGAGATCATCGCCAAATTGCCCTATCTAGCTTCAGTAAAGCAAGTGCGAGGTTTCCTCGGGCACGCTGGATTCTATAGAAGATTTGTGAAGGACTTGCGAAGATCGCGTGACCCATGACACAAGCTGCTCCGAATGATGTACCATGGGAATTCAATGAAGAGTGTAAGATGGCTTTTGACACTCTGAAGAACAACAATCTCGACAGCGATCATCCATTTATTGGGGCATGCCGTTTAAGTTATGTGCGATGCAAGCGGGTGCATTGTGGGAGCCATCTTGGGACAACTAAGAGGAAAGGAAAGTCATGCTATATACTATGCCTCGAGAACTCTCAATGCGCCCATGCAACTACTGACTGTAGAGAAAGATCTCTTGGCGGTCGTCTTTGCCTTTGAAAATTTCGATCATACCTAATGGGGTCAAGACAATCCTCAGATCCTGCTTTATACGAGATACGATGGCGAAGAAGTCAAAGCCACGATGATCGGATGGATCTTGCTTCTCAAGAATTCGATGTAGAAATCAAAGACAAGAGTGGAGCACAAAACCTTGGTGACCACTTGAGTAGGATCTTGAAGGGAAGACCACATGCCCATTCGGAGACCTTCTGAAGAACATCTATACTTCATTGAGCGCGGATTTCGAACCATGGTATCGAGGCGTGGTGAATTACAAAACCCTTGGAGAACTCCTATGGGCTCACTATATATCAAGAAACAAGAACAAAGCGGTATCGGCCTACATATGGGATGATCCTACTTATGGAGAAAGTGTGCGGCCAAGTCTCTGCGTGCGTGCCCAAAGCGAGATCAAAGATATTACGAATCACTGCCACTCCAAAGATGTGGAGGTCACTTTGGTAGCAAGAGAACAACGAGGAAGGTGTTAGGCAGGATTCTTACGGCCCATGATATTCGAGGATGCTTATGAGCGTAAGCAATGTAAGGAGTGTCAATAGGAAGGAAATATCACGAGGAGAAATGAGATGCCCATGATACCTATCCCCCTGAAATTTTTGATGTATGGGTGATGGACTTTATGGGACCATTCACAGAGCTCAAGGCGGCAGCGTACATCACGTAGCTGGACTATGTTTGAAATGGGTTGAGGCCAGGCAAGTGTCACTAATGACTCAAAGGTGGTTTCGACTTTTCTCAGGCTAATATATTCAAAGGTTCGGTGTGCCCAAGACAATTATCGCGATCGAGGAACCCATTCGCAACACCACTATTGCAAAATTATTAGAAGTGCGGTGTAACCCATCGGGTAACCGACCTATCATCCAGAGCGATGGGCAAGCGGAGTTGTCAAGCGAGAATCATTAAGACCATATTGAGGAGGGGCCTACGGTGAGGACTAGAGCACTCGTCTTGACGGCGCTATGGGCATCTGAGCTGCATAAGACCCCTTGGGCATGTCACCGTGCAATTATCTTCGAAAAATGTGTCAACACCGAGAACTAGAGCACAAGGCATTTTGGGCGGTAAACAAGCTCAACTTTGATTGGGACCGTGATGCCAAGCTGAAAACTTCAACTTCAAGAGCTAGAAGAGATAAGGCTGAGGCCTATGACAATGTAGTTACGTACAAGAAAAATTAAAAAGGCACACGATCGTCTTATCCAAGCTAAGGCATTCACACAAGGACAAGCGGTGCTTTATACGTCTCGATTTAAATTAACGTCGAGCAAGTTAACAAGCAGTGGTGCGGACCATATGAAGTCAGCGAATTTACGAATGGGCCGTCGAGATCGCAAACACAGACAAGAAAGACCTTCAAGGTCAATGGGCGATGTCAAGGCTTACTATGGGCATCACGAGATAGACCCGGCAAAGCGCATCAAGTACAAGCCCCGAGCGGTGGAGAGTAATGAAAAGGTGCAGTCGAGCCACAATAACCAACTGACCGAGGAGGCAACCTAGTATTTTATTTGCTTTCTTAGTTGTTTTTTTGGCTTTGCCTTCGTTTTGCGTGTGGTGTTGTGTTGGTATATATACGAGGAGCGGTTTGTGATCACGATCAAAGTGAGCAAGATGAGACACTTGCTTTCTCGGTGGGCAGAGAGGTAGCTCGGCGGTGTGCGGCGGTTGTCGGAGAAGAAAGGCGTGCGTCATATATCTAGCCACTCCATCATTAACTCCCCCCTCAACTCCAACTCACCTCTCTTCTCATGGCGACCCAGAAAAAGAACCCCATTCACTTCCCAAAATGAGCACTCGAAGAACGAGCCAAAACACCACAAAATCTTGATTCCCCTCAGAGCAAAGAAAACCACCAAGCCGAAACAACGATGGCCTCGCCTAAAACCCACTCTGAGGGTGCCCAGAGCCCTTCTCTAGTGAACTACGAAAACTTAGAAGATAATCGAGGGTGCCACTCACCCACTAAAATCGGAAGAACCACCAAGGAGGCAGCGGAAAAGCCGAAAGAAGAAGAGGCCGTTTAGAAAAAGGCTGCTCGATAGGAAAGGAAGCCCGGCCAAGAGCGGAGGAATCCACCTCGGACGAAGCGTGAGCGAGGAACCCTCCGGGGAAAAGAAAAAGATGAGGAAAGAGAGACCCGTGAGAAAGATTCGAGGCACCACCACCGGAAAAGGAAGCCTCGTCGGAAGTTCGGTACCATCGCGAAAAACCCATGGTGAACTAGCCAAGATGGCATCGACCTCCTCGCAGAGGAAAGCATCGACCGCGGAGACCACCCAGTTCATCCTGGATCACCGACAAGGGGCATTGTGAAGCCAACGCTTGATATGGAGGTGTTGGGCAGCCTCGGGGTGAAAAATAAAGAGGAAGTACTTGAGTTGGATGGGGAGCGCTTTTGGAATGGCAGGACGACTATACATCACGGCAGGGAGTTCATTCAAACCCTCGAGTAAAAATCCTAGCAGGTGAAGGACCACGGATTGCATAAAATTCGGTGATGGGTAGTAGTTTCTCGTTCTCCTAAATGATTTCAATTGCATCTTGGGCATAGGATGTTTTCGAGATAAAAACCACGAGTACAAGGAGGCCTTTACCTTCATACCCGAGCACACCGGGAGGAATGGACCGAAAAATGGTCGGATTGGTGCAGGCATGACATTCAAGTCGGGATACATGAAATGAGCGAAGAGCAACGCCCGGATGTGCCATCGCCTCTTGTCTATTTCTTGCAAGATGGATAGCGACAACTCAGTCTCCCAACTGTTTATTTTGGCTGGTGGATACAAGGTGAATTTTGCCGCATTATTGTTGCCCATTTCAGGACATTCGACTCCTTCCAAAAGGATCTCTCTTGCCCACCGTGGCTATCTGCCACAAAGTGAAAGTCTTGGGCGAAGCAAACACCGATCGGAATCGAGCCGAGTATATTGATATGGCTATCTTGGAGCGAATGAAGGACATCTACTATGACGAGAGCGCTATTCTTCGAACCGACGATGACGAGACAACCTCGGGTCTCGGTCGGCCGAGGAAGGATTCGGAGATAGCCAGGGAGAAGATGAGGAAATATAAGCCCGCTTGACCGGGATGGAGAAAGCAGTGAAGCTACCATGACGCCCTACTTGCCTACTTTGCCCATCTTGGATTGGTATCCGACTTCCCTGACCTTATTGTCCTCCTTTTTGTTTTCTTTGTTTGTTGTTTGTTTTTTGTTTGTTGTTTGTTTCTTTTGTTTTCTTTGTTTTTGTTTTGTTTGTTGTTGGTGGTCAACCCTCTTTCTCACCCACTTTGCGGGCAAAGTGTGTGAGTGGAGGGATTCTTTGTTCGGAGTTAAGAGTTGGTCCCCACTCGACCCATTTGTCAAAGGCAAAGTGTGTGAGTAAGTCTTGCCTACCTTGCTCATGTCGTTTTGTTGTTTGTTGTTTGTGTTCCTCCTTGTTTACCCACTTTGCTCAGCGCAAAGTGTGTGTGAGTGGGGAGGGTTCTCGTTTTGTGTGTGCATTAACATTTTTAAATTGGTGGGATTGATTGGCTGTATTTTCTTGTTGTGAATAATCTTTGGTAATTTTAGGAATTCTATTTTGAGCATGACCGTATGTAAATAAGGATGGCAATTGAATTTGAGCACACATGGTGAGTTTGAGCCTAAAATGTTGTATGTTGATCAACACAATTTCCTTCCGTGTGAATATTGACATCTTCACTAGGCTTCTACTAGAACTTGTGTGCACTCTTATGTCGAGGCCTCGTTGACTTAACAAAATATTTAGATGACTTAGGAATTTCTTTTCTTTTAATAGCCACTAAGCCAAAAATGTCCTACCTATTGTTAGTCCTCGTTCAGCCCCTTGAGCTTAATCGATTCCTTCATTCACTTAAATTAGCACTGGAAAAGAAGCCTACCGGTCAATTGGACTCGGGAGCTAATAGAGAGAACAAGAAGGTAATAACGGTAGCCTAAATGGGCAAGAAAAAGGGGTTACCCAAATTTCAAAGAAATGGGCAAAATGCCCAATATAAAGAAGGTACCGAAATTGAAAGAAAAAAAATATTGTGAAGTCTAAGATGTTTGTGTTGAGGCCCGTAAGAAGAAGGCAAAAGGAAATCCATGGAAGTCAAAACAATTTCCTCAAACCGAGTCCATGATGACCGAGCCAGTTCAAAATCCCCACATATGTCTTAAGCCCCATTACAACCAAATAAAAGACCTAAAGATAAATGTTTAGAACTTTGTCTAAGCGTGGAGATTGTAGAGAGCACATGAGCCATAGCATAGTCTAAATGACGAGATGTCACGAGTGTATACACTAGCCTATACACAAGAGTGCTGAGGCGTCGGAGAAAGCAATATGCTCAAATTTTATTTTGACTTGTTTGAGGTCATTGTTAATTGAGTCTACTTGAATTACTAGTTTGTCCAATGAGCTTATATTGGCGAGATAACTTGCTTGTGAAGATGTGCTAGTATACATGTCTTTTCTTTCATCGTTGTCTTGGGCAAATTACGTGCATGCTTGAGGACAAGCATTTTTAAAGTGTGTGCATGTGAAGCCCAAGTTTTGTGCTCTTTTCGTTCTTGTCTAGGTCTAGATCGAGTCTTTTGGGTCTTTCTTGTTGTGTTTTGTGTGCAGGAGGACACTTTGGTCTCTGAGGGGCAAGGCGGCAAAATGGGCAATCTGAGTGGAAACTTGCATGGCGGACAATGAGATCGATTGCATCCAGGGGCACAAGGCTTCGCTCACGCCGGGCTTCTAACCCAGTGTGTGAGTGATTCTCCTACAAACCGCATGAGTCAATCTCCAAAAGGTTAGGGCGATGGGCAGGAAGTGAAGAAAGAAGTAGAAACCAGAGGAGGGGAAGGAAGAAGAAGGAAAGAGAGAGAGAGAGAGAGGTGTTGGGCAAGATATGCAGATAAGGAACAACCCGTGATGGGCAGACATGCGGGATCGGGATGGATCAAAATCCGGAAAGATCTGTGCGATACGAATCCCATAAAGCGGGAGGAGATCACCTTAAATCCGTCAGGCAAGGAAACAATCTTGATCAACAAAAACCCTAAGGGATTATCCAGCCCATGGGCCATAACCGTCGTTCTCTCTCGGCCTATAAATATAGGATGAATCGCGACTTGTGCGTATCATCATTATCATCATCATTCGTTGCATTTTCTCGTTCCTTCTCACGAACCACACCACCACATACATTAAGTCCCTTGGGCAAACACTTTTATTTGTTTTGCGTATGTTTGTTGGCGGCACTTTGGGCTCGCCGTTTATTTCATTCAAGTAATAGTAAGTTGTTTCCTTTTATGATAGTCTCAATTAAGCATTGCATGTGTGTTTACTTTATGTCGGCTAAGTCTTTATTACGGTTTGGGCATAACTAAGTGAAGCATGATTAATATAATTCGAGAGGTCTAAGTAGGGCATTACGATCTTCATGCGTGTGTTCTCGAAGCACCGTCTGAGCAACATATAACTTAACCAAACTCGGTGTGTTAGTCGCGAATAACATAGTGGGCAAGGGAGGGTTGTAGTAATAATTGGATTAAGGTGTCGGTGTCCGCTTAAATAATCTGTTGGTGTGGGCGAGTTGGAGTAGTCTAGCATTTGCCTTTGCCAATCACAGTCTGCATAGATCATAACCTTGCATGTAGGCTTGCATGTCTTGAGGTGTCCTCGTGCGTGGGCATTACAGTTAGATAGTTTGCATGGGTGTCCTGCATTTCTTTACAGAAAGGATAGATTTGGAGGGATGCGTCATGGGCGTGACGCGTGACAATGGGGTCACCGACATGTCTCCTATAGCTGGTTGATGCATGTATGGTGAAAACCTTTGCACCTATGACCGAGTGTTAATCATCTTCACCAGTTGTTGCCCAAGCAGTTGTTTATTATTTGATATTTCCTTTGAGTTTGATTCGGTTACTTTAGTCTTACCTAACATTGATGGAATAATTTCACCATCTCATTCCTTTTAAGTGACATCGTGACATCGAGATTGCTACACCAACTCCTCGTGGGATCGACCTATAATTATCGTGCTACGGTGTGATGGGCAATAGGTTATAAATTTATTTTGAGCTAAGCGAGCGTGTCATGCACTTAGAAGCTGGTGGAGGTTCTTTGGAAGTTATTGGGGTTGGCATACGAAAAGTTAGGATGGTTCTGTTGTTGGATGTTATGCGGGATTTTCCCGGCGGTTCCTCGATTTATATAATTCCGTCCTCCGTCTTTATCATGTCGCTCTGCGGCGGTGATGTGAGCCACCCCTTAGCTTTCATCTCCTTCTCAAATTAACTTTCGAAGGGTGAACTTGATACGATCCTCATTGATGCGAAGGATCTATCGGCCTGTGACGGAAGAGCGAACAAGATGGAATATCCCAAAACCTCAGATCTAACCTCGAAGTGATATAGGTCAGGTATTTGCCTATACCAACTAGATAGTTGTGACAACTCGGGGACAATGAATGACACACGAGCGAGGATGGATGTCACGTCGACGTCGATAATTGAATTTCTTGGCAAACACAAGAAAATTCAAGAGCTAATGAAGAGAATAAAACTCAAATATTCGTAAATCAAAAGTGAATATTTTCGTATGCTTAAAGCCTTTATATAGGTGAAAAATAAATAACCCTAATCCTTGTCAAATAAGGATTCCTAATCAAAACAGAAAATAAAGAACCTAATCCTTGTCAAAGAAGGATTCCTAATCAAAACAGAAACTAATTAATATAAGAGACCTAATTAAATTAGGATACTATTTAATCTAACATTTAAATGGGTTGCGAAAATAATTAAAACTAAAAACTGGCCCACAATATCAAGTAATGTTGAAATATCGGACTCCATCATTCCTCCTCTTGAGAAGGATTTGTCCTCAAATCCAAGTCATCACCTATATCAAACGAACTCACCCACTTCAATTCACTAGCCTCGTAAGATACCAAATGTGGAATCACTTATATCCAGCTGGATAAGCCTCATGGGCAATGTAGGACGATCATCCCACCATAAGACCCGACGCCTCGATCGGCGATCGCGAAACCTATGAGACACCGCCAGTGAAAGGTCAGCTCGATGCAAATGATCGATCCTCGCTGATGCGAAGGATCTATCGACTTGACGGAAGAGCGAACAAGATGGAATATCCCAAAACCTCGAATCTAACCTCGAGTTATAGGTCAGTATTTACGCCTATACCCCAACTAGATAGTTGACGCAGCAACTCGGGGACGATGAATGACACACGAGCGAGGGATGGATGTCTCGTCGATCGTCGATAATTGAATTTCTTGGCAAACACAAGAAAATTCAAGAGCTAATGAAGAGAATAAAACTCAATATATTAAGTAAATCAAAAGTTGAATATTTTCAGTTATGCTACAAGCCTTTATATATTGAAAATAAATAACCCTAATCCTTGTCAAATAAGGATTCCTAATCAAAACAGGAAAATAAAGAACCCTAATCCTTGTCAAAGAAGGATTCCTAATCAAAAGCAGAAACTAATTAATATAAGAGACCTAATTAAATTAGGATACTATTTAATCTAACATTTAAATGGGCTGCGAAAATAATTAAAACTAAAAAAGCGTGGCCCACAATATCAAGTAATGGGCTGAAATATCGGACTCCATCGGAACTTCTCCATGAGATCGTCGTATTTGGAATCGACCTCTCAGTATTGCCTTAACCACAGACGTCCTCTCCATCGCCATTGATAGCTGTTGGCGGCCATCTCTTCTAGAATTACTGCATCATCTCTTTCTTTGGTTTAACAGGCATCCTCTGGCGCATCCACTATGCTCCTTGTGTGAGGTGTGGGTCCGAAGTGTGTGATCTGCGTGCCTTGGAGAATCCATCTTGAGGCATTTCCTCAATAAGCCTCTGAATCTCTCCATGACTCGAACAATGATTTATCTCCCGGTTGGGAGAGTGGGAGATCTCGGATATAATCTTCTACGCTTTAGCCGTGGAAAATATTTGAAAGAAACTTTTCGCAAAGTTTTCTAACTATTGATTCGTATGGTCCGGGCTTTTGAACAGATCCTTCGCTTTTGCTGAGAGAAAATCCGAACATGCATATCAGGATCGTATCTGTGGTACCCATTACGCTTGATGGTGTCACATATATCCAAATATGTCTCGGATGAGCATTTGGATCTTGTCCTCACCACCCAAGCTGTTCTCATTGTACCATCTTGATTAGGGCGGCCAGCTCAAAATTTTCGCATTCACTTAGGGTCCCATCCACCTCCTTGGCTGTATGGTTGGTGGTCGGTACATGTAATTCAACGGTCTTATCTCTCTCGGCGGAGGAGTCCCATATTCATCATCGTGCGTTGCATCTCGTAAATTCGGCTAGAAGATGAGCGCATGTTCACGAGTACACACTCCGTTGTTGGGATTATTGCCATCTCTTGCCGTCTCCTTCTCGTCTCCTCTCGCGGGTATTTTCGATTTTGGGATCTAAAGGTTGTTCGGGAGGTCCACAGGACCTTGTGATCATAAACTACAGGAGAAAAGGGAGAAATTTGTCGTGGAAGCAATAAAAAAAATAAAATAAATTACAACTTGAATTAATAATTCCAAATAACAAGTTATTCCTATATAATCTAAACAATCCCCGACAACAGCCAAAATTTGATCACACTATTTCTAACATGATAACATGAAAACATGAAGTAGATAGGTAAGTCGAGTATCGTATCCACGGGGATTGTAACACAAAATCTGACTAACTCAATAATCCTTCATCATTATCAAGTAACAATTTTGGTTTGAAGGGTTTTGGGACTTGAATATTTAATTCAAAGTCTATAGAAACAAAGCAAATAAAACGATAACGATAAATATCAAATAGACAAATAGATAAATAGACAAAGAGACTAGAGACTAACCACAGGGACATATTAATTCTACCCACGTGTGTTTATCGCTTCCTATTAACCATTTTAATCCGGCAAGATGAAAGATCACATAAGTAACTAACAATTTCGATTCGACAATTGTGATTATAGATTACTAATTACCTATTACTATTACGTCTCAAGATGTAAATTAGCAACTCCAAAAGATCACACGAGAATAGGCTTCCTGGATGTTCATATCTTAGCTTACGACTCAGAACTTACCGTTTGTGCATTCAAGATCAATTGACAATTAAAGCATTAAGTATTCAACTTGCAACTAGATATTTATCAAGATTGATCGAGAAATTAACACATAAGATTTAGCACCAAGAATCACAAATCAATATTGGAAGGTAAATAGCAAATAGCAGGAATCACCACATTAGGATAAAATCATACAAACCACAGGATTAGAACATGAAATTTAGTGAGACATATAAATTGAAATAAAATACTGATTAACCATAGAAATAAAATTAAATAGATAAAACTAGTAATGTAGTGTCGGAAGAACAATGGTTGGGTTTGAATCCAAACCCAGGTAGAAAATGGGAAAAGCTGAATTCCTTGAATGAATTTGTTCCAAAGCGATTACAAAGCGTTAACATAGCGTAGAATAACAATAATCTAAGGCTAGATGAATGAAAATCAAAGCTAGAATGAAAGAATGTGAAAATATGCTAAGCGAGGTAAGCAAGGAGTAAAATCTTTGAATAAAAGAGATGGAGCGCAATGTATGTCGGGGTATTTATAGTCGATGGGCTTTTCCCTAAATCGGTCAATGAGCCATGGTCATTAGGTCGGTCGCTAGCTAGAGCGAACTTTTCACGATGAACTCGCGGCCGGGCTGGATCGCGTTCGTTTCTAGCGGCCTAGCGGTCGCTTGGATGGTCGCTAGTTCTATCTGAAGATCTTGAGACTTCGGCCATGACTCTGGTCGCTAGGTGTGCCGCCGGGCGGTATGCGGATCGCTAGTCTGATCGCTAGTTGACTCGAATGTTTTCCGCGATTCATGGCGGGCTAAGCGGGCGCTAGGGTGGCCGCTAGCCTCTGTTCCTTTTCATCTTTGTTTCGTTCTTTGCATTGTGCTCGATTATCACTGAAAAGCCTATAGAACACCAAAAAGAACCCAAGGCGTTATCTTCCAAAATAGCTTAAGCATTAAATCAACTATATAAGCACTTATCGATCTAAAATAATCTTAATATATCATTAATAAGCGAGTAAAAGCATATTTATCAATTAACTCCTATACTGCGTTGTATTGATTCGAGCAATTCGGGGGACGATGAATGACACCGAACTAGGGATGGATGTCTGAGTCCATAATTGAATTCTTGGCAAAACACAAGATTGAAGAGCTCTTGAAGAGTAATAAAACTCACTAATATATTGAAATCAAAAGCTCATTATTTTAGGTGAGTTTACAACCCTTTATATATGAAAATTAAGATAACCTTATGAAAGAATGATTCTAATCCTTATCAAAGAATGAATCTAATCAGAAGGAAACTAATTTAAAGCGAAGAGACCCAAATATACTAGGACTCTAGATGGGCGACGAAAAATCTATTCTAAAAATTATTACTAAATGGGCTCGAAAAATACATAAGTCCATGTATATCTAAAATAAGATACCAAAGTCTTCAAAAATCAAGCTCATTTGTCATAATTAAATTGACCACTCTGTGAAATTTGGTTGGACGTCGAATGAGCTTCTTGGACAACTCTTGAACCCAAACTTCTTGAACTAAGACGCAGACCTTTCCTTGAGCGCTTTCATCGAGCCCTTATAGTTGGTCCAATGGGAACACGACCGGATCGGGAATCAACAAACCTTCGATGCATCATTCCCTCTCTTGAAGAATTTGTCCTCAAATCAAGTAATCACCTACATCAACGGACTCAAATCGATCCAAGCTTGGTCTTCCTCCGTTGGTGATTTTGTCTCGGAGTTCTTCTTTGCTCTTCCTCTCTTGAGCTAATTCTCTATCTTTATGGCCATGAGCCATATCTTCTATCACGCCCACTCCGGGTAGTCCGGACTGGGTGACTAATACTAGAATATATATAGGGCAGAGACTAAGATAGAGTACATATCGATTATAATTATCATGCTTGCGGGTTCGATAATACAATATCCGATGATTAAAAGGTTTGGCCATCGGACCCAAACTTACCATGGATGGACATTAACTAGTTCAAAGCGAACATAATGTACGAGTTCGAGAGTTTAGCAGTGTGTGAATACATATATGACGATATCATTCAGTATAACAAATTCTAAACGTCGAGGATTGGACTCCTCAACACTCCCATCATCACCATCGAGCTCAACTGCACATTTAAAACAAACATGCATGGCTAAGTACAAATATGCACTCGGTGGACTTATGCAAAACATTTGATGATATTTGGATTCTGTTGCCAATATCGAGTAAGTCGCGGGTTTTAGTTAAAATGCCTTGTCTTACAAATCATTCGGTTAAGTAAACATAGCGGCGGGCATTTTCTTGGTGTGTATGGTCCGTATCTCATAGTCATGATACATAATAATAAATAAATAAGCGTCGAGAGGAGGCCTCCCGCGACCTGACCGCCGTCCACGCCACGTCCCTCTCATGTATGTTAACACAGTATAGTTCCAACCTTCACGCCAATCCTAGCGGGCATTTATCATCCGCCGGGACCCGACATTAAAAGGTTGGGCGACCACAACAATTGATATAATAGTTCAACCATCTCACGACCCGGGCATAGAGATAGGATCCACATAAAGCGAAATATTTTTGGCGGTAATTGTAAAACATTTGTTAAGCGGTTGTAGGATAAGTGTGTAATGATTCATTTGAAATACATTAAAGTTACGTTTTGGTGAAGAAAGCCCATTGTGAGATAGAAAAGAGCCCACTGGACTATTCGTTGTAAAGTCCTAGGTTGATGTTCGTCGAAATCCGTTCTTTGCGTTTGCGTCCACACCTTCTGGCGAGGCTTTATGCGTCGCTCAAGTCTTCGAGACTTTCGAAGCTAAGATAACCGATATTTCATATCGATGTGAGCTGAATTCTAAGTGAATTGATCGTCTGTCGTATACATTGAATTGTTCTGTCTGAGATCGTTCCTAGCGTATGTTGCGTTTCTCGATATATGGTTTCATTAGTGAAATCTTTCTTTCTAATGAGTATCATACTCAATTAGTATATCTTCAGCGTCTTGTGTTTATAAGCGTATAATCGTCGTTTGACTTGAAAAGTCACGAAGTCAACTGTCACAAAGTCGATGATTTTGACTTTTAAATAGTAATTTCTTACTATTTTGTTTATAAATCGAATTTGATCGATTTGAAAGCGTAAAGTCCTATTCTCGATTTATCTTGTAAATCAAGGACTTATAAATTTTTCGCATTTTAATAACTCTTTTATAATTAAAAAGCGTATTTTGGTTTAAAGCGTTATAAAGCGAGCGTTTGTCTCAAACATAGCAATCTATGTTTATAAAATTTTATAAAATTCATAAACTGTCCAGAATATTAATAGACATATATTTTATTAATAAACTGTTTTAAAAGGATTTAAAATCCTTATTAATTATCGAAAATTCGATAATTAATTTAAAAATATCAAATGACCTTTAAATTTTTCTAAATTAATATAGTGCATTATTATACAAATATGAATTTATTAGATTCATATGGTATTATTGCTATTTATTTATTATACATATATATATATATTTCATGTTTTCAAAATTAAGGAATAATTATCCAAAAATTTCCAAAATTGATATATACCTAGTATAATATCCAACATCAATATAAATCATTAATATAACCTATAGTTCATCATAAGCATTCATTTCACAATATCTAACAATTATTCACGGTAATTACGAGATAATTACCAAATAAATAACAAACAATTTCTAAAAATTCAATTAAATTCAACATCATTAAACATTATATTATAACATTGTAACATCATAATATCAACCAAACCAATTTAAATCGTCACCATTATGAGCTTGTAATGCTCTCGCTTTTCGATTCAGGTGTCGTTTGATTTTCAAAATTCGATAATTATATACTATGATTATATACTATAGTACAATGATATAACATCATTTAATCATCAAAACCAATTAAATCATCACCTTATGCACATAGGTGCTCTCGGTTTTGATTTAAATAGGTATTTGATTTCAAAATTCTAATAATTATACACTATGTTTATATACTATATCAATAATACATCATAACATTAATCAAAACCAATTCAATCATCACCTTAATGAGTATGGTAGCTCACGGCTTCTTTGATTTAAATATTGTAATACCCGAGTTTAAAGCAAAATGCGATAATAAAATCGCGAATTAGGGTTTATTGGTAATCAAAATAGTGAATTATCGAAGCTTGATTTCGACTATCCTTTATACAAGGATTATTATATCATATTCACCAACGCTTCTTGAATTAAGGAATATAGTTCTTAATATTCCTTGAGCAGTATATTTCTAACGTCGATAAAATTCGACAATCAAGTCTACGATATTTTCTAAACATTGAAACTTAGAATTTGAATTCCTTATTATTATAGAAATGAATAAAGTGATTCCAACTTTATTATGAACATTTTAGAGGTAAATCAACTAGTGACGTTTGAGGCGTTTCAAGCGTCTACGTTTAGAAACAATTCGATAACTAGTCAAATGATCACGGAATTATAATATTCAAATTCCTATGATTATTTTATAAGCGCTTATTTTTATTAAAAATAATGCTAGAGAATTAGGAATAAAAGATTGAATAATTTAAGCCTATTTTCGAGTAGTGTTGAAAATTTTGTTTTATGCTAGAATTGTTCTAAATATTTTCTATGATTAAATATATCATCTAGGACTTATAATATGTCACATAGTATATATTAGCTATATGTTGCAAGAAAATAAATGTGTGATAATTTATCTATATAAGTTAAAAATTGTACTTATAAGAGTGAAATGGATTAAATTGCTATAAGTTGATGATGTTATGTAATAATTATATTAATAAGATATTTTTAGGATAAACTAAAAGTGTAATAGCAGTTGTGCAAGTGGGATGACTAATTGTCTCAACATAGCCGAAAAAGTTGACAAATTAAAAAGATTCAAAGCTTTATTAAAAGTAAAAACTTACGCAATAAATGACATTTAATACAGGTGTATTAAGTAAGATAAAATGGAATCATCTTTCTCTTTGGGTAATGACCGACACCTATGCATGAAATTAAGTAATAAGATTTGTTTTCTTTTAGGCATGACATGTTTGTAAATTATGAAGTTGCAATTTGACTTTTCAAGATTAATTATTCCTAAAATATTTTGATAGAATAAGTTTGATAATGACATATGTGATACATGGAATAAGTATAGGACAAAAGGAATTCATCTAATTAAATTGGAATAGCCGATCCATTTATATATGTGTTTAAATGGTGATTTTATTTAATTCTTTGATAAATGTGAGAATTTAATTGATATGTATTTATTTAAGATAAGATGAAATATTGAGCATGAAAAAATATTATTTTGTCCTATACTATTGTGAAGGATCGAAACCTATACTTATGTGTACAAAAGATTTAATTTTCATTATTTTATGATAATGATAGTTGATCTTGGAATTTATCATATAATAAATTCTTATATGATATAATATGATGTGTAATGAGCATAAAATTTTAATTTATCTCTCCTTGTATGTGGCCGATGCATATGGAAAATTTAATGGAGATTCTTAAGTAAAGTGAGGTATGAAAATGATTGACTATGATGTGTTTTAATTCTCACCTAATATAACATAATGATTATTAAAGTAAAAGATAAAGTTTGTCTTTAATTAGCCAAAGTGACCGAGAATTTTAGGATATACATGTGTATTGCATCATAAATAGTTGAAGTCACCCTATGCAAATTGTAGTTGACGTGAATAATAGAAAAGGATAGGATAAGATTTTATTTATTGTCATTAAAAGAATTAACAAATTTTCTCTTTGCCACTTGCATAGTGCCGTGAACTTTTAAAAAGGGAAGGAGATATTTATTTAATTAAATTATCCTCTTGACTTGATAAATAAATTAGAAGAACAAAAACATTTCATTTGCCCTCTCTTCACATACCGTGAGCAAAAGAAAAAAAAAAAGGAGAAGGGTTTTCAATTTCTTTCTTCAATCTTAGGCTGAAGCGTTAGGTAGTAGAAAATCGACTCGATTAAAAGGTTAGATATCTTCCAACCTTTCTATACATGCTTAAATTTTTGAAATCCATCCATTAAATTTCAAGTTATGCTCTTATGTTATTTTGATGAAATTTTCAGAAGATCATGTTATAATGTTTAGTTGTTTATTAAATATGGTTATATGATGTATATGAGCTTATATTATGAATATAGAACAAAGTTAAGCATGCATGAAAATTCTTGTTGTGACCGTTCATGATGAATATATGATGTTGAGAATGATTTTTAATTTTAGATTTGAGCATGGATTAATGATCTATGGTATGAAATATGCTTATATGATTTTATGTGAAATTTTTGGAAAACTATAGCTTATATTTTGATAAATATCGAAGTTTATGATAAAAATAAAATGATGAGATATAATTCATGTTTAAGTGTTATTATAGCATATTAAGGGTGTAGTTCATAACATATGGTTGTGTGAATTTATTGAAGTTTTAAAATTATTTGGACCTAAGTCAAAATTTTGAAATATGACCTTAGTAAATTTTAATGAATAGTTCACATATTGATAAAATTATGTTATAGCAAGGATACTTATGGATGATTATGTGTTATGTGAATTAATTAGGATTTTTGAAAAATGTTTACTTACCTAATTGGAATTTTCGAAAACTATGTAGTATAATACTAAAGTGTATAATTTTATTTGACCAAAATAATTACATATTATTAATCCCTAATAAAATAGTGTGATATATGAATTTATGATAATTTTGCACAAGTCTAGGATAATTAAAGTATAATGACCGAAAACCATATAGTATAAATATTAATGTTATAAATTTATTTTATCAAGTATAATTGCATAATATGTTCTAAAATAATGTTTTAAACATATTATGATTTTATGAGGATTTTAAAAGTAAAATTATAAATAATTTCGAAATATACATATATAGTTATAAAAAGTCAAAATGTTGACTTTGAAGTTAAAATGTTGACCAAAGTCAAAATTATTGACTAAGTCAAAATCGTTGACCAAAAACGTTGACCAAGGTCAAAAGGCACGAAATTCGATAGTCGTGATCTATGTGACGTGAGCGTTTAGTAACAATGTAACTACGTTACATAAGTACATTAAACGTACATTATGTAGCTAAGAGATGAAATATCTCTTATAAAATGAGCGATTTCATAATCGACGTCATTTGATTAGGACGTCAAAATAAGTCCGAGCCTTGATTCATGGGCGTTAGGCGATGTTCGTCTCTATCGAAACATAACAAATATACTAAAATAATTCTTACGTTAAGGTGGGACGTGATTTGAGCGGGACATGGAAGTAACCAGTAGAAAGCGGTAGAAGCATCACTATACGAGGTGGGCTTTACTCGAAAACCCTTTTATTTCGATGCTTTCTTGAAAAGTATTTATTTACAAGCTTTCGGTTGAAAATGATTATGGCGCTATTGATTACATGCCCAAAATATTTATGTTTTAACGTATGTATCCTATCATGTTGTTGGGAGCCAGACTATGAATGTGAATCGTTATTGGGTAGCTCCCAATTTTAAAATCGATATCGGATCTAGTCGGATCACGAAATTCTGGCTAGGGTTAACGTGTACAGTGTATGTGAGCGTTAGCAACATCATCGGCCGTCGTGGATCTGAGTCGGATGAGAATCCCGACTATGTGATTGTGAGCGTTAGCAACATCTTGACCGATCAGCGGCGTCGGTAGAGAGCCTACTTCTACGGCTGAGATCGATTATAGACGTGATTATGTAATATCCGAAGAAATAACGCCTACTTACGATAAGTTTAATTGTAAATTCTCTAGCTAACAGAGCTTAGGATAAAATTTCGTTATTAATGGAATAATTTAACGAGGTAATTGCGATATTACTACGATCATTTTGAGATGATTCGATAGTTAACGTTTTGAGACGTTTCAAAGCGTTAACGTTTAGAGATAAATAGAAAAATGATATTAATGATCAAGGAATTATAGTATTTAAATTCCTATGATTATTATATGAAATTAAAGTATTGTTTAACATTAAAACATTGCTAAAGCATTAAGGATTCGATAGTGATTAAAATGCTTGATTTTGAAAGCCCTAATTGAAAATTAGGGTTTTCTTATAAAAATAATACCAATAAATTTTCCTATGATATAATCTAATATCTAAACCATATGTTATGATATATATACCTATAAATAACATGAAAATAAAATATGTATCAATTGAGACTAATAAAAGTGAAACCTTATTTATCAATAACATATTGCACATCACTTTGGTATACACTTTATTAAGTTACATATTAATTATATAAATTGTATCTATGTTACATACTAACTAGTATAATCAAGGAAGGTATATTATACATGGAAGAATGTATCTTAATTAATACTAGTATCTAGTGTAACAACTTTTAAAACAAAATAAAATTTATTTGTTGGACATCAAAGAGCTGCTTACTCCAAAATGCATGGCTTGGGAGTGTTAGTGGCAACAAAGTGTAGGAACATAAATTCATCTCATGACTCATTAGGTGAGTCATAGGCTATGAATACAAAGTCTTCAATTCTCTCCTACTTGCATGTGAGGCCGAAGTGAGGGAGTATAATAGATAGGATTTTATTTCTCTCTCTCACACTCACACAAAGCCTTGAAAACAATTCATCACCACAATTCTCTCAAGAGCTAAAAAAAGCGAGAGCTTCTTCATAGAAATTGAGTGTTCTTCTATTCCTTCTTCACCAAGCTTAGTGTATAAACCTTATTATATATTCAACCCATAGAAAGGTGAGGAAGTGAGTAAGGTTTCAATTTACATGATCTATAAATTCGAAGTTAGGCTAGAGATAAAGATTTTAGTGTTCTTGGTTGTGAAAAATTTCTAATGTTTATGTTCTTGGTGGTTGTTGATAGTAATATTTAGCTAA
Source organism: Salvia rosmarinus (assembly GCA_036937905.1). NCBI lineage: Eukaryota > Viridiplantae > Streptophyta > Magnoliopsida > Lamiales > Lamiaceae > Salvia > Salvia rosmarinus. Next base: position 53,092,655 of record CM072816.1, read on the forward strand.
TGCATGTTAAGTTGACTTATGAATAGGTAGGTGTTCTTGATTTCAAATTGTTATGCATGTGTGTTTAATTTCAAAATTTGCTAACCTATGCTAAGTTATGCATCAATAATTTGTAGCATAATGAATAGAAGCATAGATCATATTTAGAAAATTAATTTGAAGATGTTATGAAATTTATATGATGAACGAAAATTATTAAAATTTATTTAAGCATGAATTATTGATATATGGTGTTATAAGAGTTTATAGCAATTCATTAGGAATTTTATAAAAAATCCTATGCTATATTTTTAAATTACCGCATGAAAAAAAATATGTTGATGTGTAATTTTTATTCAAAGCATGCAATGACATATAGTTAATCTAGGACCTAAATTAAATACTCTATGATTTTACTAGAATTTTTAGGAATTAATTGTAAAAATTATTCAAAAGGGCGAGAGCTTCAAGGCTCAATTAGATGATGATTAATTTGTTTTTAATGAAAACTATGATGTAATATTGTTATACTATAATGTATAAGTATGATGTAATTTTGTTAGAATTTTATAAAATTGTTTGGTGCATGTATGCTAGGACCAAACCATGAGCCTTAATTTATTGATGTAGAAATTAAATATGGTGACCATATGTTATAAATATGTTATGGATTGATGTTGAGACCATATACTAAATAATTAGATTTTTAAAATTATTTGGACAAATTTTGAAAACAGTACCTTGGACTTAATTAAGTAATATACAAAAATTTTCTATAGTTATTAATACATATTAGTTATACTATGATAATATAATATACTATGTAATATTAGAAGAAAATTTAAAAATGTTTGGATATTATAATGGTATATAGCCGAGAGCTATATTAAGAATATTAAGATTTTAAATCCTTAAATGTCAAAATAATAATGTATTATATATTTAGAAGTTACCTTCAAAATATATCTAAAAAAAATAGTAATAAAAAGGATTTAGCAAAATAAATCAATTAGAAATTGATTTATATAAAGTTAAAGATTAAAATATAAATTAGTAAAGAATTTACTAATAAAAGTCAAAATTATTGACTTTTGAAATCAACGTTGAAATCGTTAAGATACAACTCTACTAAGTACGCGTAAAGCGTGTTAATTGAGTAATGAAGTCTCGTTGGTGAAAAGATTTAATGGCGAAATGGTTAAATCGAAACGTGAAATCGTTGAACCTTTACAAAAGGTTAGAATGGTAATTGTTAAACATATCTCGTTTACGTTGAAATACGAAATGTTAATTACGAATTGAGCAGTATTGAATTGATAAAGAATTCAATTTAGATATATAGAATATCGAAGTTTATGCTGAACTTTAAAAGTCTCGAAACGTGAGCGTACTAAACATCGTTTTGCGTAAAGTGTGAATGGACGGCGCACGGCGACGTTGAAGAATAATCGAGGATAAAGCGATCAAATAGTCCGGTGGGCTTTACTACACTTTTAAGTGATAAATTCTTTGAGTGAATAATTTTATGATTTGATATCAAGAAATGATGTTAAAATGTTTAAGCAATTACACGCAAAAATGTTTATGTTTTATGTATGATATCCTATCCTTGATTGCTATAATGTGAATGCGTTGGGTAGCTCCCAACTTATGAATGAAATCGATATCGGATCTTATCGGAAGCTTATACAGCTAAGATTAACGTGTACACCTAATGGTTGGTAGGTAAGGAGACAATTCACGGCGGTCACGACGGACGGGAGCCTCCTTCTACGGCGTTAATGATAATGATATGAAAAGGATAAGGGTGTGTGATCATACATGCAAGTAAAATGCTTGTGAAGCAAATGTTTATGAGCGATGAAATATTTTTGTTAAGCATAAGGTATTTCAAATAAAACCCTTATGTCTTACTATAATGTGGCGAGTAATTTAAATACGATAAAATGTTTTGGCATGAGTCCATTGAGTACATTCTTGTACTCACCCCATGTTGTTTTAAATGTGGAGGTTGAGTTGTGTGAAATCTTGATGGAGAGTGTTGAGAAGTCGGGACTACTTTTGATAAGTTTATGTATGTTAAGTTAGAAACCTTGGTACCGATCGTCACGGTGTATTCACATGACTTCCTTAGCGGTTTGAACAATGTTTCTCGAACAAATGATATGCTTAAAGTCGAGGTTATCATGTTTCTTTTGTTCATTGGTTCTTCACGGTATACTATGTTATTTTGCATATAGTATACATCCTCGTATTAGTCTTTCATGAACCCTATGTACTATTCCTTCATTGTTTCCTCCATCCGTTTTAGGATTGGGGTAGTAACAGAGTGGTATCGAGAGTTCAAGCTCTTGAAATCAAACTTTCTTTCAAAGTTAAGTCTAGATTGAGTCACTAGACTTAGAAATCAGATGACTATACTCAACACTCCATCACATTCATCAACGGGACAAGGTAAATGATTTTCTTTTAGATTCATGAAATGAAAAGTTTAAATGATGAATCAGTGGAATCATTAGTAAAGGAAAAGGGAAAGGAATGTTTTGATGTTCAATTGAAAAATAAGCTATGAGAATGAAATTTTCAAATTTATTATTTTTGAAATAAATGAAAACCATGAATAAGCGAATTTCAAACTTGATTTTGAAATCAAAAGGATTATGATAAGTAAACAAAATTTTGGATAAATGTATATGTTTGATTGGAAATTAGATGATCAATGTTAAAAGGATGAATATAAATGGATATGCATGTAAATTGATTATGTCATCATTTGAACTATGAGTCTCGAAAATCAACTATGACAAATGATATGTTATTTTGAGAAGAACATAGTCAATATGGAAGCATGATCACATATTGTAAAAGAACATAGAAGTGCAATTTCATTCTATATAAGAATAAGAGAATGACATGAACAACGAAAGGATGGTAACTACGAGCCGAGGAAAAGAATCACGGAAGGATGAATCGATCTCAATGTATGGAATGAGCGACGTCGGCGCCATGATTACGACTATAACCCTGATTTCGACGCCGGCAGCGGCATGCACGACCTCGGTGTCGGCATTACCTCGTATTTTGTCACGAGCATACAAATTTTCTGCATTGCTGATAATTTTGTTTTAGCTCGTTCTCTTTCGTTAGAACTCCGATTTAGCATGGTTTCACCGAAACCTAAAACACTGAACTTCATTTGTTATGAAGGACTGAAACTCTATTTCTTACTCCGAATTCACGAAAGTCTTTAGAAGGTTAGTTTGAGTTGTAGACTAGTATAAAGATCTTATAATATACCATAAACCTTGGGCGTTAAATAATAAGTTTTCGATGGGATAAGAAAACTACGATATGTATTACCTATAACATTTATCATTCATCGAGATATGTTTGAGTTGTCTATCTACTTTGGTCGTCGATTATCCTAGTTATTTAAACAAATCCGATTAAGTTATCTTATCGTTTATCGAGATAATGTTTAGTTGACTTATGTTAGTTTTGTCTATGGCGGATGGAGAATGCGTTATATGGCTAGAAGAGTTGGACCAAACCCTACTCGAAGAAGCGTGCGTCTATACTGAGAAAGATGGATGTGTTGTGGAGAAGACTTGGGGTCCTAATGTACTATCTCCGATTATGGAGAAATGCTCAAGCATATGGTGTGGACACTATAGCGGTATCAAACGTCTTTGACCATACTTCTATGTGTTGGAGGACTACGTCGAAGTGTCAGGGGACTATATTTATCGCAGAGGAGGTTATGATCGGTTGGTGATCTACCCGAGTTATCGACCATTTGAGTTATGTTCTTGCATTTATGGGGTTGCCCGAGGAGGACCTTACCTTCCTCAGGGAGTATACATGGTCGACGACACGCCGGAGTGGTTATCTGTTGAGTACGCGACAGGTTAATCCGGTGATACCTCGATATCTATTCGATGAGGCGACTCGCCATGGATAGGGCTGCCGCGTCAGTTGCATTGAGGCGCGCTGTTTTCCACGTTATCTTTTGGACATCTCATCATCCACACACCCTCCCATGATGGCGGCTCCTCCACCTCCGTGAGCCTGACGTCGTACAGCGGGGATGAGGTGGTGACACTCGGGATGCTTACATCCGATCGTGTTATAGTCCGATCGTGCGATTATAGTCGATGCGTGAGGACTATGGTCCGATCGTGATATACCCCATGATAGGGTTAATGGGTAGGACCATCCGGAGTACAGCGAGATGATGATTCGAAGAAGAAGAAATCCGAAGGCAGTGAGATCTGGACGAGTCTTATGGACATAGAATGGGATAGTAGTATATAGTATGGTTTCTTATGTAATAGTGGAAAGGAAAACTTGATGTTTTGTAATAGTATATGTAAGCCGATCGTATGTAATTTCCTTTATGATGTTTGTTTGTTTGAAGCGAACTTTTTATGGGAAAATTTTATGATATATATGAATGACCACAATAAGGGCTTTTGCACAAGATGTGTATGGTAAAATGAATTATTGTAATATAGTTGTTTACAAAAGGGCTTGTGATGATATTATGTATTTATTTTGTAAAAATAATGATCATAATATAATGTCTTTATAGGAATGCCCTAGAAGAGATCTGATCGGGATGAGAGGTAGAGAAGAGAAGAGGTAGAGGAAGAGGTAGAGGAAGAGGTAGAATCCCAATTCAAGAACGGAAAATATACCACAACCACCCTATCGTGGGGTGAAGAGCTCTTTCTTAGACGAGAACCCACACATCTTTAAGGTAAAGGAACTCAGATGATGCGAGCAATGGATAAGGAAAATGGAGCAGTTTTGATTTTCTACGATGCAGGCTCGGGGCGACTATAGTGCATTGCTTTCCAACTTCTTGGACTGCCGACTTTTGGTGGGAGGCGGAAGGAAAACTTTCACACGAACAATTGAATGAGTTTACTTGGGAAGAGTTCAAGAGAAATGTATGACAAATATATTCGAAGAGTTCTGAGAAAAGGAAGGAACTTGAGTTCTTTGTTTTGAAGCAAGAAAGATGACTAGGATTATGATCGCACTTTTCGCGATATGTCAAGTATGCGGATCAAGTGAACACGATTTGAAGATGTCGAGAGAAATTTAGATCGGGTTTAAGAAGTAGGAGATAAGAATGTCTCACGTCATGGAGATTTGACTTATACCGAGGCTCTTGGGCGAGCTTTGGATATTGAGGGACAATGCCGGACGATAAATCGGCATTAGCTCAAGAGATAGGAGATAAAGGAAGAGAAATGGGAGCGAATCATGAGTATGGATGTGGGAAGTTACGAAAATATGAGTAATAAGCAGCGTTGGCAAGGAGTGTAATATCTCGGGCGGGGATGGAAAAGGCGACTTTTGTCCCTCCGACAAGAGGACCACAAGAGAGATAAGGCTTTACCTTGCCCAAAGTGCGGAAGATGCACAAAGGAATGTGCATGGCGGGCGTGACATTTTAAATGCGGGGTGGTGGCCATTATGCTAATAATGTCCGTGGAACACGCTTGGAACCAACGATAAGGCCAAATCAACGGCAATGCCACCATGGGCAGATGCGGTTCACCCCACTCAACGGTATGTACAAGCTGCAGGTGGCGGCAACCTCAGCAGGAAGGCGCAACCTCAGCGACAACGTCCCCAACAACGACCACGCGGCGACAACAAAATCGCGGGGTCAAGTGCCAGCGGCAACCTCGGCCAGGCCGAGCTGGGCATATGCTTTACATCGAAGCGAGAATGAACAAAACCGGGAAATTTGGCGGTATGGGATTCTTCTCAACGTACGTTATATTGTTATTCGATCTGGGTGCTTCATTCCTTCATAGCAAGAGCATGTGTTGATAAATTGAAACTTAGATCGAAAGGCAAATCGGGACATGAGAATCTCTTCTATAGGAGGGATTGTGGTATTTCGCATGTGTGCTCGAACCTAGAGTTGAACTTAGGATCATAAGGTTCGGCGAATAATTTGAATGTAATACCCATGGGTGAGCGTAGATATAATTTTAGGAATGGATTGGTTAGCTAAAAATCATTCCACGATTCTTTGCAAAGAAAGGAAAATTTCATTTCATTTTCACGAAGACTACATACTTCCATGGAATTAGCATGGGTAAGAAAGTTCGATAGTTCAACGAAGCAAGCAAGAATGATACACAAGAAAGGATGTCACGCTATCTTGTTTACTTGAGCGGAGAAGATAAGACAAGGTGAAAATGGAAAACATAGAATTGTCGAAGGATGTTTTCGAAAATCTACGGGATTACCCGATGAATTAAATTCACCATCGATCGGAACCCGGATCGGCTGATATCAGGCCCTATAGAATGGCTCAGAAGGAATTGGAAGAGTGAAAATCCAAATTCAAGATTGATTGGACTTAGGTTTTATAGACCTGAAGTGTTTACCTTGGGGAGCGCTGTTTTATTCGTCAAAAAGAAAGACTGGTTCTTTAAGGATGTGATCGATTATCGAGAATTAACATAAGACACTCAGAACAAATACCTTTGCCAGAGGATGACGATTTTTGATCGTTAAAAGCGTATTTTCAAAGATGATCTCAAGTCGGTGATCATCAACTTAAGATGCGGTGGAAGACATATACCTAAGGCATTCAACAAGATATGGCACTATGAAGTTCATAGTTTGCCGTTCGATTAACAAATGCAGTAGTTTATGGACTCTATGAGAGTGGTGTTCACCATAGACAAATTTGTCTTGGTCTTCATAGATGATATTCTCATCTATTCAGAAGAATGAGGAGGACATAAAGAACACTAAAACGTGTTTACAAACCTCAAGATGAAAGGACTTTCTAAGTTTAGCAAGTGCTGATTTAGGCAAGAAGTAGATGTTCCTTGGACACATTGTATCTGCGGATAGGAATAAGGTAGATCCGACCAAGGTATGAAGCCGATGCAGGTGGAAATCGAAGGACCCGAAATGAATCGAGAGTTTCCTAGGACTAGTTGGTTACTATCGGAGATTCATTGAGGATTCTCCAAGATTGCGAGACCATAGACCGGCTACTCAGAAGGAATCAAATTTAATTGAGAGGATTCGTGGGCGTGTTTCCAAGTTCGAAAGAAGTAACTAGTGCACGGTATTAGCAGGTTCAGAATCGATAAGGGATGTGTCTATCGATGGCTTCTAAAATGGACTTGGTCTTGATGCAAGAGGGAAAGTGATAGCTATGCATCCGACAACTCGGACCGCATGAAGTTGAACTACCAACTCATGACACGAATTGGGGCTGATGGTTCATGCATTGAAGATTGGAACATCATCTTTATGGAGTAGATGTGAGATCTTCTAGATCACAAAAGTTTGAAATACTTTCGTTAGCAACAGAGATTAAACATGAGGCAAAGAAGATGGCTGCGACTGAAAGATACGTGCGTGGTATAAACTATCACTCGGGCAAGAGCGAATGTAGGTAGGCGATGCCTAAGTCGTAAAAATCGAGACCAAACTAGGATGTCTCTTACGAAGGAAGAAAAACTCATAAGAGTTTAAAGAATGAAATTAGAGTTGGTTGAAAACCAGGGGCGATCATGAACGTATCGTACACTCATCTGACAGTCGATCTTAAGAAAAAATGTAGAAACAAAGTTGAGGAAAAGTTAGAAAAGATAAGAAAAGCGTAAGGGCGAAGGATTAAAGGTTTGAAAGCACGGACAATGCCTATTGTTTGAAGGAAGATTGTGCGTTCAGACAACGGAATCTTGAACGAAATCATAAGTGAAGCTCATGATACCCTTATACCGCCCGGGTAACATAAATGTACAAGATTTAAAGAAAAGGTTTTGGTGGGAAGGTATGAAGGAGATATAGCCTCTTTTGTCGAACGTTGTCTGCTTGTCAACAAGTAAAAGCACTTCATCAACGACCTTATGGAAAGTTACAACCTTGGAAATACCGAATGGAAGTGGGGCGATATAAGATGGATTTTTACGGGTTTACCAAGGTCAAAGGAAACAACTGCTATATGGGTAGTAATTGATGCTTACAAATGTCTCATTTCTACTATTAAGACTACTCATGGATCGGATAAGTTAGCTCGCTTATATGTAAAGAAATTATCGCTACATGGGTGCGAAATCTATACCTCGATAGAGATTCAAGTTCACATCGATTTTGGACTAGCTTGCAAAAGGAGTTGACGCGTGAATTTACCTGACTTTTCATCCACATGATGGCGGTCGAGCGACAATCGAACACTTGAGGACATGTTGCGAGCGAGTAGTGTTGGATGAGGTGCAAAGTGGGAAGATGTTTACCACTTATTGAGTTGCTAAATAATAGTTACAGACCATCGATATGGCACCATAGAGGCTTTGTATGGAAGAAAATGCGATCACCACTTCTGGGATGAAGTGGGTGAAAGGAAAATTTTAGGGCTGACATGTGAAATGATTGAAATGTGCAAATTAGGCAAAGGATAAAAAGCTCGGATAGACAAAATCTTATGCCGATACGCGATCTGAGCTACATTTTGAATGTGGTGATAAAGTGTTCCTAAAGTCTCACCATCAAAGGGATATCGTAGATTGGAGTAAAAGGAAAGTTAAGCCACGTTTCATAGGACCTTATGAAATCCTAGAAAGAATAGGTCCATGGCCATATCGATTAGCCTTAGCAAATGGGAATGTCATAATGTATTCCGTGTCAAAAGGAATATGTAGATCAAAGCACGTGATCCATCAAGATCCGTCAATCCGATGATATGAGCTATGATGGAAGAACCTACGGCAATTTTAGACTCGTAAAGGTTCAACAATTAGAAACAAATCATATCCATAGTGAAAGTCTGTGGACACGCAGACAAGAAGAGGCTACATGGGAACTTGAGGAGCTATAAAGAACGATACCCGAACTTTTCAAGGTATGCAAATTTCGGACGAAATTTATTTAAGGGGTAGAATGTAATATCCGTAATAACATGCGCTACTTACGATAAGTATACTAATTAGTAAAATTCTCTAAGCAACGAGCTTAGGATAAAATTTCGTTATTAATGGAATAATTTAACGAGGTAATTACGATATTACTACGATCATTTGAGATGATTCGATAGTTAACGTTTTGAGGCGTTTCAAGCGTTAACGTTTAGAGATAAATAGAAAATGATATTAATGATCAAGGAATTATAGTATTTAAATTCCTATGATTATTATATGAAATTAAAGTATTGTTTAACATTAAAACATTGCTAAAGCATTAAGGATTCGATAGTGATTAAAATGCTAATTTTGAAAGCCTAATTAGAAAATTAGGGTTTTCTTATACAAAATAATACCAATAAATTTTCCTATGATATAATCTAATATCTAAACCATATGTTATGATATATATACCTATAAATAACATGAAAATAAAATATATCAATTGAGACTAATAAAAGTGAAAACTTATATTATCAATAACATATTGCACATCACTTTGGTATACACTTTATTAAGTTACATATTAATTATATAAATTGTATCTATGTTACATACTAACATAGTATAATAAGGAAGGTATATTATACATGGAAGAATGTATCTTAATTAATACATAGTATCTAGTGTAACAACTTTTAAAACAAAATAAAATTTTTATTTTGGACATCAAAGAGCTGGCTCTTACTCCAAAATGCATGGCTTGGGGTGTTAGTGGCCAACAAAGTGTAGGAGACAAATTCATCTCATGACTCATTAGGTGAGTCATAGGCTATAAGTACAAAGTCTTCCAATTCCTCTCCTACTTGCATGTGAGAGAATTGAGGGAGTATAATAGATAGTTTATTTTCTTTCTCTCACAATCACACTCACACAAAGCCTTGAAAACAATTCATCACAATTCTCTCCAAGAGCTAAAAAAAGCTATTCAAAGCCCAGAAATTGAGTGTATTCTTCTTCACCAAAGCTTAGTGTATAAACCTTCTATTATATATTCAACCCATAGAAAGGTGAGGAAGTGAGTAAGGTTTCAATTTTACATGATCTTGCTATAAGAAATTCGAAAGTTAGGCTAGAGAGAATACAAGAATTTTAGTGTTCTTGGTTGTGAAAAATTTCTAATGTTTATGTTCTTGGTGGTTGTTGATAGTAATATTTAGCTAATGCATGTTAAGTTGACTTATGAATAGGTAGGTGTTCTTGATTTCAAATTGTTATGCATGTGTTTAATTTCAAAATTTGCTAACCTATGCTAAGTTATGCATCAATAATTTGTAGCATAATGAATAGAAGCATAGATCATATTTAGAAAATTAATTTGAAGATGTTATGAAATTTATATGATGAGCGAAAATTATTAAAATTTATTTAAGCATGAATTATTGATATGGTGTTATAAGAGTTTATAGCAATTCATTAGGAATTTTATAAAAATCTATGCTATATTTTGAAATTACCGAAAGCATGAAAAAAAATATGTTGATGTGTAATTTTATTCAAAGCATGCAATGACATATAGTTAATCTAGGACCTAAATTAAATACTATGATTTTACTAGAATTTTTAGGAATTAATTGTAAAAATTATTCAAAGGGCCGAAGCTTCAAGGCTCAATTAGATGATGATTAATTTGTTTTAATGAAAACTATGATGTAATATTGTTATACTATAATGTATAAGTATGATGTAATTTTGTTAGAATTTTATAAAATTGTTTGGTGCATGTATGCTAGAACAGAAACCATGAGCCTTAATTTATTGATGTAGAAATTAAATATGGTGACCATATGTTATAAATATGTTATGGATTGATGTTGAGACCATATACTAAATAATTAGATTTTAAGAATTATTTGGACAAATTTTGAAGAAACCGTGACCTTGGACTTAATTAAGTAATATACAAAATTTTCTATAGTTATTAATACATATTAGTTATACTATGATAATATAATATACTATGTAATATTAGAAGAAAATTTAAAAATGTTTGGATATTATAATGGTATATAGTAGAGAGCTATATTAAGAATATTAAGGATTTTAAATCCTTAAATGTCAAAATAATAATGTATTATATATTTAGAAGTTACCTTCAAAATATATCTAAAAAAAATAGTAATAAAAAGGATTTAGCAAAATAAATCAATTAGAAATTGATTTATATAAAGTTAAAGATTAAAATATAAATTAGTAAAGAATTTACTAATAAAAGTCAAAATTATTGACTTTTGAAATCAACGTATGAAATCGTTCGATAAATACACTAATACTAAGCGTCATTAATTGAATAAAGTCTCGTTGGTAAGAAAAGATTTCGTGTGAAATCGTTAAATCGTGAAATACGTTGAACCTTTACCAAAAAGTTAGAATGGTAATTGTTAAACATATCTCGTTTACGTTGAAATCGAGAAATGTTAATTACACGATTGAGCAGTATTGAATTCGATAAAGAATTCAATTTAGATCGATATAGAATATCGAAGTTTATGCTAGACTTTAAAAGTCTCATTAAAGGTGTGGGCAGCATAGCGACCGGACGTTGAAGAATAATCAGGATAAAGGCGATCAAATAGTCCAGGTGGGCTTTACTACACTTAAGTGATAAATTCTTTGAGTGAATAATTTTATATTCTTGATATCAAAAAATGATGTTAAAATGTTTAAGCAATTACACCAAAAATGTTTATGTTTTATGTATGTATCCTATCCTTGATTGCTATAATGTGAATGCGTTGGGTAGCTCCAACTTATGAATGAAATCGATATCGGATCTTATCTTGGGAAGGCTTATACAGCTAAGATTAACGTGTACACCTAATGGTATTTGTGGTATGGAGACAATTCACGGCGGTCAGCGGCGTGAGAGGGGCCTCCTTCTACGGCGTTAATGATAATGATATGAAGAAAGGATAAGGGTGTGGATCATACATGCAAGTAAAATGCTTGGCCACAAATGTTTATGAGCGATGAAATATTTTGTTAAGCATAAGGTATTTCAAATAAAACCCTTATGTCTTACTATAATGTGGCGAGTAATTTAAATACGATAAAATGTTTTGGCATGAGTCCATTGAGTACATTCTTGTACTCGACCGCATGTTTGTTTTTAAATGTGCGAGTTGAAATTGGAAATCTTGATGGAGAGTGTTGAAAGTCAGGACTACTTTTGATAAGTTTATATGTAAGTTAGAAACCTTGGGTACACGTCGTCACCGTGTATTCATGACTTCAGCTAGATTTGAACAATGTTTCTCTGAACAAATGATATTAATGTTAAAGTCCTTGGTTATCATGTTTCTTTTGGTTGTTGGTTCACTCACCGGTATACTATGTTATTTTGCATATAGTATACATCCTCATTATAGTCTTTCATGAACCCTATGTACTATTCCTTCAATTGTTTCCTCCAATCCGTTTAGGATTGGGGTCGTTCAAGTTTATGTGAATGATACGGATCATACGAATCGGAAATGCCCGGCGAGCGAATCTTTTGAGAAATGTTAAAGTATTTTGGTATTCACGAGTTATTTCAACTAAAATCCTCGTGTTATACTAATGGGCGGTGTAATTTAATGAAATGATTTTGGCATGAGTCCACTAAGTGCAATCTTGTACTTAGCCTGCATGTTGTTTTTTAATGTGCGGGTTGAGTCGTGATAGGATGGACAAGTGTTGAGCGATCAAGTTTTTGTCGCTAATAGTTTACCTTGGATGTATCGTCATATATGCATTCACATGCTTTCATTGTTCAAAACACTTTATTATATTATTGGATATTACATAAGTCACCTTCGGATCAGTTGAATCCTTTTGTTAATGGTACATTGGTCTAGTTTGTATGGAACCGTTGTGCGGTTATTTATAATAGTTTGAAGTTTTGAAAGGTTGTTGGTCATTATGTTCTTAATCCATTTAATAGTAGTCCTTCTAATCATTACTTTAGATTAGCGGGCATTACAAATATGGTATTGATTTCCAAAATTCCAATAAAAATATACAATACAATAACAATATACTAAAGCATTAACATACCATTGCATGATAAAATAAAAATCATACACCAACATCTATACACTATATGCTCACGGTATTATTGCAATATTACATATGATCTTCAAAATTTTAAATAAATCATAGAACATATAAACAAGGTTCTAAAGCATTTATATGTCATTACATGATTAAAATAAAATTGTACACCAAGGTATCAAGTCACAAGCTCACGGTATTTTAATAAATATAGCTAGGGTTTTCCAAAATTTTAATTAACATACCATAGGTTTAAAACATATTATAGATCAATAATCCATTACTAAAATACATAGCGATGTCGGTCATTATCATCATTTTATAAAGTTTTCGAAAATTTTATTAAACATATCCTATGGTTCGAAAATGATGTAAACATGCTAGATCCATTTCAACAATTTAATATACAAACATATGCTATAATACTACATATATTTTGAAATAAAATCATCAAGAACAACATTCATCCATAGTTCATTCATAGAACATTTAAAACATACACAAATATATATAGCATTCAAAATACCTATACATATATATATATATATATATATATATATCACGATTTTGCTTGAACAAAGGATGATAAAATCGAAGCTATGGTGTCTTGTTTTACCTTGAAATGGTATAGGATCTCAAGAACAATATAGTATATCAAGTTTGGGTGAAGAAATGGAGAAGGAAGAAGAAGAAAAATCTTGAAATGGGAGAGGAATGCTCTCGGTTTTTCTGCAGCAAAATGGAGAGAAATGTGTTTGAGAGTGTTTGAAATGAGTGAGGAAGAGTGTATAAGGAAAATAGGATGAAGGGAAGAGTCTCCCCTATACTCTCCCTCTCTCTCGCCTCTCTCTCTCTTGGTCACTCACACACACCCAATAGAGAGAAATGCAGCCAAATGATGGAGTGAGAGGTGATCATTAGGCTATAGTGTAAAGGCTCCTCATGCATTGGTCAAAATAAAGGTGGGATCATGCTTGTCTCAAGGGGTGTGGCAGGCGCATTTAGGGATGTTTAGGGTGGGATTAAACTATTTTTGTACCATAATATAATGTATTAATCAAATATAAGTCATAGATATATAATACATGCCATAAAATAATTAAATCAACATATAGGTATTTATTAAAATACCGATAATAATAGGTATAAAATTATAAATCACCTTAATACTACACATGGTATTTTAGTCCCATATATACACATATATATCATAATGTATGATTTAGATAACAAATAATAGCATAGGATAAAATTATAGCACATTTCGTGCAATCAAAACCCAATTTTTAAAATTAGGGTTTGAAACTCATATATATACATCATCGAGTTTTAATGCTCAAAATTTATTTTAAAGCTTAATAATACTCATATATATCATAACATATATGTTAGATACCATAGGATAATTTAATGGTATCATTTCATGTGAAAAACCATAGTTTAAGCAATTAGGGTTTCGAAAACCCATTTCCAAAATATCAATTTAAATAGCTAAAAATTCGATTTTAATAATTAATAATACTGTAATTATATAAAATAATAGGAAATTAAATATAATAATTTCACGAGCATTAAACTCATTTTTCAAAAGCGTCTCAGGCGTTGACGTTCAACGTCTCAGCGTTCAAAATCGACTCATCTTAAAATGGTCGCGATAAGTTCGTACTTACTTTGAAAATGATATTCCATTATCATAGGAATTAATATGGAAATTAATTCCAAGCTTCCTTGCTCGAGAAAATTCCATAAAATCTTGGCGTTCGATGCGTTCGGCGTCAAAATATATATTGAATCATTTCGTAATATTTCAATTCCTTAATTCACAATCCTTAGTGAATTAAAAGAGTCGATTATAATAATCTGAATCGAAATCACATTGATGTCATAAAAATAATATATGGCAAATCACGGTTTAAAATACCGTAATTATAAGTTCGTTTCTTTGGAATATTACATTCTAACTCAACATAATGTTGTAGCTCAATTTATCTCGAATATCCCAATGCAATCCAACTGTAAATCTTGCCATAGTGGCTTCTCGATCCTCAACCATTGGCTCGAATCATAGCCACTTCCATCCCTTAGTATTCATCCACACTCCTAACGCTTGTCTCAAAGTCTGCAGGTTTGTTGAACAACTCCGATGATAATGGAAGGCACAAAATGCCCTCATCAATGCCTTTATCTCGTCCCATGCCTCAATCGGATGCTCTCTTTTCTCATACGCTCGTCATCATTTGTTCACACCAAACAAGGGCATAATTTGAAAACTCGATCATTGGTAACTTCACTTTCTTGAGCTCGAATAGTTGTGACAATGAACATCGATCCTTTTCACTCCTCAAGATACATTTCGGTCATTTTTCCTTGAAAAGAATGGATGTTCATCTTAATGTTGCCCAGTTGTTATCTTCTCGATCTCTTTCTCTTAGCCTCTCGTCGGCATCAACATACCCATATGCCTCCTCATCTTCATATTCAAACTCATGTCTATCATCCCGATGGAAATTATCGCCTCTGCCTCCTCTTCCTCCTCTGCATCCTCCACCTCTTTGAAGCCCAAAGTATCTCGACAAGGTCTCTCCAAGTGCATTAATTTGATCATGCAACTCCTTCATCTCTTTTGTGATTATCTTTCCCAATTAAAGCGTAAGGCCTCCATCATGAATTTTGTTTGAAGATTGATAGAGTTATCGTCGTCCTAATGAGATTACCCATCGACTCCACCTTCTTAGACATTCACTGACGTTAGAAAAGAAAGATAAAAATATAAGGAACCTCACAACTCATAAATGCTCGTGTATCACTCAAAATGAATCACACTCGGCACTCGTGTATCACTCAAAATTGACTTTTCAACACTCTAATAATCTCACACACTCTTGCCTTTTACCACTCAAATTCTCCATCAAAAGTCTCAAATCCTCTTAATCCACCAATGAATTCAATACAAACAAATCAAACAGGACACGAAAGGAAAGACATGAAAAAACCAAGAGCGAAGAACTCGAAAAGGTGTTGTGCGAAACATGTTCAACACGAACTATATTGGAACCCGAGAAAACAGCGAGGTTTAACTAAACTTGAAAAAAGTGCACACAAATCGCACCAAGCGACTCTACACGTGCCAAGAACACAATGAACCAATTTACAGTAGAATTAAATTTCTCTAGTCTTTTAATCCTCGGGACGTAGATTCAAAAATCTCAAGCGAAGCGAAAAGATGATGTGTAGCGACTTTGGCGACCAGTTTTATCGTGGCCGACAAGATTATTTAAAGTATATGAACCTAAAATGGATCCCTTAATGTAAAGAAATATGGCACTTAATCACGTATGGAATACTCTTATGTAAAGGAAGGAAACGCCAACTCTATGGAAGGCAAACAAAAGGTTATAACTTATAGAAAGAATCAAAATAACTAAAGAAAGAATCAAGGTAACTAAGGAAAGAATCAAGGTAATATGATGAACAGATTTTACGATGTTGACGAAAATGACTCTGGATGACGAGCGAAACAAAGCACATGGCGAACTTGGCTCGATACCAAATGATACGAACCCGATCGGCTCGTGTTTGTCGACACGCAAACAAAAGACTTATCTTGAAGCGATGGAACTATCCCAAAATCTCTAAATCTAATCGAATGATATAGGATAGATTGACTCCTATACCCCAACATGGTATAGATTGACCTTTCGGGGCGATGAATGACACAAACGAGGAATGAATGTCTTAATACGTTGATAAATTCTTGGCAAAACACAAGAAAATTCGAAGAGCTCTTGAAGAGAGAATAAAACTCACTAATATATTGGAAATCAAAAGCTCATTATTTTCGTGAGTTTACTAGCCTTTATATAGGTTGAAAATTGAACCTAATCCTTATCAAAGAAGGACTCTAATCCTAGAAACTAATTTAAAAGAGAGACCCAAATAAACTAGGATTCTAGATAATCTAAGATCTATTCTAAAAGGAAATAAATAATAAATGGGCTGAATAATACATAAAACAAATGTGGCCCATATGCCACAAAATAAGATACTAAAAGTCTTCAAAATCAAACCCATTGTCATAATTAAAGCGACCACTCGTGGGCTGGTTGGACCGCCATCTCCAATGGGCTTCTTGGACAACTCTTGAGCCAAACTGAACTAAGACCAACAACCTTTCCTTGAGCGCTGCTCGAGCCCTTGTAGTTGGTCCAGTGGGAACCTGGCGGGTCGGGGTTGAACCTTTGCATCACGGTGGGTGCGACTTATGTCATTTCACAACTTGATGGGTAGCGCCATACGGCCAGTCTCCTAGTGAAACTCAACCTACTTTAATCTCTTGAAGTATCGGTGTCGATCCCTCCCACTGAACCCGACATTTTGTACCGTGATGGAATCGATGGTGGAATCGATCATCATTGATTTCTTGAAGAATGATTTCAACTTTGAATTTATGGTTTTCATGTAGTCCTCCTCCAATCGGGCATTGGTGTTAATAACGACCTTGATCATTTGCAATATAGAAATAACCACTTTTCGTTCATTTAGGATATCTGTAAAGAACCTGATCTAGCCTCAACTTGTCAGTTAGCACATGTGTTGGGGCCCTTATATCCTTGTAAACTTAAAAACTTACACCCAAACCATAACTCAAAGGGTCTTATCGACTAACTTGGCGATACTAGATTGAGCAAGTATGTCACTTGTTTGTAAGGCATGCCCCGAGCAAGCAGGCAAAATTGCAGTTTTGATGCGGTGTGCGGTGCTCAGAAGATATATTTGTATGTTTAATTCATGATACATTGATTATATTCTTAGCATCCTCCTATATAATTAATTACAACACACAAGAATTTTTCGTGTTTAGCTGGAATTTATAGGACAATAGATCCATGGCAAACTATTTCTGGATGCCTATTCTCAAATATTGAGTAAGAGAAATCTATGGAAAATAGTGTAGAATTTCGCCTGTGTTTCTCTTTTGCTACCTTGTATTTATAATGTTTTCCCAATAATTCTATTGAGATATGACTCTTGTATCTAATAAATATAATAATTATCTTACGGTGAAGATAATTCTTATCTAGAATAATTATCTCTTGATATCTAATAATATCATATAATATCCATCTAGATATTGGAGATGCATTAAATAAATAATACACAAATCAAACAAAATCCAATAGGATACTATAGGGTTGGATGAAAAACACTGCGACTCCGAGGCCTTGATGGGCTAGCACATGTATCAAATACAAGGAATAAAGATAGGCTAAAATGAATTAATTATCTAATGTTCAACCGAACATAAATTAATTCATAAACATTTATTCATTCCACTAGAGAATAAATGATGACTTACCCCTTATTACCAGAAGTTTAGTAGGGCTTGTACTTAGACTTCGAATCACTATATTTAAGATATCGGCGTCATTAATTATTTATACACTCGACTACTTAAAATAATTAATCTCTTCAATTCCTTAAGTAGTACCACTCAACCTTATTATTGTAGAGCTAACTCAACTGCGAGGTTTAGTACAATAAACCTTTGAGCTCCTTAAGGGATATCATCATCCTAAATGGATACAGTGACTCGTCACAGGTAACTAGCATGACATATAAACGCTACGCTCAACCAAGATCTTGAGAATCTTAAGTTATATCATGTAACCATCACCCATAACAAGTCAAAGTGATTGTCGAGACTTATATTCACCTAAAATCTTATCGAGATTTAGATCAACATAAAGTCAACGAGATCTAGGTTCTCCAGACGGTCGGATAGAAGAACTAATCTCCTTGTAATCCATCAATACTTCAAGACATACGGCATAGACAAGCAACCAAGTCAAGTAACTTCTTATCTATCTGCGACCTATACCAACAACTCGTTCTCAAGTTGTCTGGTTGTGATCCTTTTATATCTCAACTAGCTTAGGTTGTGGAGCTCATCTTACTTTCGCTCATCGATGTGAAGTCACTAGATCCTTAGCATGTACCGTATGTAGGACCTTTTCCCGTTTGTGCTTCGTGACCTTCTCCGATAATAACGGTCCGTTAGTGACCTTACATGCGGCGGTGGTGGGCGATGTGTAACTTTAAATTTCCGAATCTCATAATTGTCCACCGTGAGCGTGGGAGAAGTTGACATGCTATAATTAGTTTTCATCACAGTAGATATACGGTATGCAAAATATTGAATTTTAAAGATCTTCAAAAATAACAACTTTAGGGAGTTAGTTGTTCTTGTGAACAACTGCTCTGATACCAATTGATGGATCCTCATGGTATCTTGGTGTATGGTGGAGGGATGAGAATACACCGATTAGGAAAATTTAAAACATTTTTTCACAAGGCGGCGGACTCATGTGAAAGTAGATGGTGGATAACCGACATTCATTAAGTCTATTTGATCGGTTTAGATAAGAGAAGTCTTGTCTTGAGTGATGCCGATTAGCAAGCCTAATGATTACTAAGACAACTAGTTAGTTGGATGATAATTGATGTGTGTAAATGTGGTGGTTCTTGTATTTGTCTTACTAAACTTAGGCGGCTTAAAATACTTAGTCGGATATGGCTTAGTTAGTTTTCACTATCTCACCAATATCAAACTAATATTTTGAAATAATATTGTATTGTTTGTGTCTTTGATGACGATCGTAATATGTAATATAAATATGATATTGAATGTAAAGAATTGAAAGTAAATAACACTTGATTTTCGTGGTTCGGAGATCAACTCTTATATCCGGGATGATTACGGACAATCCACTAGTTTGGATTTGGTCTTTTTATGGAACTGAATATAAACATAGATATAGAGTTAATCTTGCTTATTGTATCTGTCGAACTAGGTGTTCATCCCATCTGGCAGGTTGCTAGGAAACCTCATCGCTTCAGGGTGTAGTCGACCTAAACCTCGCTTCTGATAAGATAACCAAGCTTTCGGTGACTAACATTTTGTTGCCTACTTGCCCAAACTTCAACTTAAACTAAGGGTTTTGTAGGGGTCTTGAACTAAATTTTGAGTTATCATACGAGACAAACTCACGAGTCAGCTTGAGATAAACAAATTAATATCCTAAACTTAAAGAAAAGTATCTCAGAACCAAGGTGATTATATTTGAGCTCGAAGGTTTCACGTATACTATGAACTTCCTTATTCGAAATCGTTGTGTAATAGTTCTTGAGCTTTAAGCTTAAAATGCTTTTGACAATAAGAATATGCAATGTTTTGGTAACCTTCAAATGTATGATTACGCGTGTTTATAGAGAGGCGACCAATCACATACTTCTATTTTCGTTTGAATTCTTTCCCTTTGAGTTCTAAATGCGTCGGCTCGGGGTCTACATCATCGTGCCTTTGTAGCTTTGCAACTCTGAAAAGGTCTTCTATCATGTTAGAATCTTATGCAAATACGCTATGGCGTGGTGGTTCAAACACTCAAGACTTAAATGTCTCGTATTTTTGCGAGTTGAGTTGATTACGTGTTTTATCGATCACGTTGACTTGAGTTGAACCGATCGAGACTACTCCGTCTTTAATCGGCGGGTTGGACTCCGTTTTGTTAGTTTGGGAACTTGAGTCGATATAACGCTTTAACAGCGTAGAAATAGTCAAATGGACTTCATTTTTGTTAGTTTGGGAACCCGAGTCAAGATGGCGCTATAAGCAGCGTAGAAATAGTCGGCTTTGACATTTCACAACCTTTTAACATGGTATTGTCAACTTTGACTTGTCATCGACTTCGACTATTGATTAGCGACTTTGACACGCTGCGACTTGGACCTCGGCATGGACAATCACTTCTTTGGTATGACACTAATCATATCACGATATCTTTACTTCAACGGTCGAAATCTTGGTCTCAGTCTCGATCTTGATTATCGCCCATTCTCGAGGAAGGCACGAATCCGGGGTATGACTAGGGATAGGGATAAGAAGTGGAGAATAAAGAAGAATACATAAAGCATATATGCGAAGATACGATCGGAAAATCGGGCGCATCTCCTCTATAACTAGGACACATCATGAATAGGAGGGTGAGCAAACAATCACCAACATAAATATATCAACAACAAGATAATATCAAATAACATAATTCGAATAGATACTTGTAATGCACGGAAGAAAATGGCATTACATCCTGTCGATCTAGACCGATCAACCATATAGCATGCTCGTATAGAGACTCACGGTATAACAACATCATAGTAAATCTTGTTCCTGTAGTAACCGAAAATCATTTAGTCCTAATTAGAGTCTAATTAAGTATTAATTAAGGGCTTAAAGGCATTGTATCCTCAAAATTTATAAATAAGTGCATAATAAATTAGTAACGATAGAAATTCGATTATTTGCAAATCGAAGAATAGAATTTAGAAAAGTGGAGATTATTTAGAAACAAGTTTTATTATGATAAAATAGGAGATATGGTTATTATTGTGTGTTTGGATGAAAATTTAATTAAATAGAAGATGTTCTAAAGAAATGCAATAATTATTGCTTATGTGAGATTAATTTATAAAATGAAATGAAATAATTTTAAGCTATTAAATGGCTTAAATAAATTTATTTTATTAATATCTAGTGATAAAGAAATTATTTTCTATAATTTTCAAAATTTATGAATAACTGGAATAATTAATTGATTATTTGTATATGAAATGATTAAATATATATTTATATGGTTTATAATCCAACAATGGATTTAATTATTGGATCCTTATATTAAGGAGAAAATTTAGTTTTACTAGTAAACAATATTAATGTAACATTAAAAATTTTAGGAAAATATGTATGCAATTTTCAAAAATTGTTAGAGTTAAAGAAAATGAATAAATAAAGAAATAAAGCTATCTATATATACATATTCTAGAACTAATATTCATATTAGATCATCTTCAAGCCTTTCTCCTCTTATATTGAAACACACTCACACACACAAAATTTTTTCTACACTTTTAATCCAAAGTTTAAGTGTAGAATTAATTGAAATCACTCCAAGAAGGTAAATACCTTATTTCATCCAAGTTTTGTTATTAAAATTGATGAACATGATATCCTTATACATTAGGGTTTCGAAAATTTCATGATTTAATTTAAGGTTGAATTGTTTAAATTTTATTGTGTTTGTTTATTTCTTTATGTTTATGATGGTTAAATATTATATTCTATGGTTTAAATTCATGAAATTCATGAAGTTGATAAATTAAAGTGAGCATGCATAAACCCTAATTTTGAATGTTAATTATTTGTTATGATTTGATTAAATTGAGTTTAGATATGTGTAATTGAATGAAATAAACATGATTTAGTAAAAGAAATTGGAATGAATTGAATGCATATTTATTCTCAAATTTTAAGAATTATGAAGTTGTATTAACTTTGATTTCTTGATTTTATTTGATGTATTTGATATGATTTTTGAGATCTAGGATATAAATAATGCTTAAGTTGAATTTATAGGATTTATGAACTTATATATTGAAAGATGAAAATTAAAGTTTAGGTTAAGTTGATAGATTTATATGATGAGTTTGATTAAGGTTAAAATTCATTATGGATTGGTGGTCATTGATGATGGATGAGTATATATGAATTGATTGAAGTTGAATTGATTGTGGATTGAAAACTTTATTTATTTACATAATAATGTGGTTGAAGGGCATAGTTAAAGTATGATGTAAATGGATTGATTTAAACTTGTTCTAAGTTCCTAAGTATATATTTAAGCATATGGTGATGATTTGTTGGAGTTTGGGATGAATTGGTTGAATTTGAAATGAAATGGCGATTCATTTTATAACACTTACTCTGCCGAAATTTTGTTAGAATCGGCATATTAATAAAATATTTTGAGAATCTAATTAGTAAACTTATGATAAGTGTATAAGTGATATTTGTTCACTTGATTGCCTTAAGTTAAGGTTTGATAATGTTGTACATTAATGGAACTAAGCATAGGTTACTTAAATTCTTTTAATTATGGCATGTTAAGTAACTTATTAAAATTTAAGTTTATTAAGGACATAAGATATTAAGGAATGCAATAGTCTAACTTAAGTCTTAGAATTTGGTAAAATCAAGAATAAGATGTAATATGCTCAAGTAAATAAGAATGTTACTAAGTTCTATAATTATTTTAATTACAAGGATCAAGCAGATAAGGGAATTGAGCGAAGGAGGAAATAATCGAGTGACACCGGTAGGTTTCTTCTCTTTAATGTGTGTTGGATATTGAAAATTTCATTTATGTCTTGCACATTATTATGTAAATAAAATCATGAGATTTATTGAAAACAATTTCATGTTATATGTTGAGCATAAGATCGTATAACTTGTTGAGTATAAGATTGTTATTTGTTGAACATAAATTCATATTGTTTGTTGAACATAAGATCATGTTATTATTGAGAATAAGTTCATGTTACCTATCTACGGAAGAATTTTATTAATGACCGGAAAGTTATAATTTCATAGACCGACAATGACCGGAAGTATATAAATATATCGGCAATGACCGGAAGTTTATGATTGTGTAGACGGTCAAGGTATTGAGAAGGAGGCCTACTTATTATCGAATAACGTAGATAGGGCGGAAGCGTGATTGTAACGGGACCAATATAAGCGAATAATACCAGTAGCACAATGTTACATGGGATCGCATGGTACGGTTGCATAAAATTTATTGTCATTGAAAATCTATTCAGGCGTTATTTATTTCAATTCTTCACGATGATAAAGTTCGGTAAGTCATGTAAGTTTATTGTTTGGCGATAACCTATGAGTACTTGTTGTTACTCACGCTCTAAAATTTTCTTTATGCAAGTTGAGCTCGGAGATGACGATGGAAGGATGTTGAGTTAGGGTTTTTGTTGTAATTATTGTTATGCCACAATGTCATGTCTTCATACATGGCGTTCATCCATCCTTCCGTTGTCAAACTCGGATGATCTTGGCGTTGGCTTTTGATAACCTCTTTTGTATGTTGAAGATGTATCGAAATCTTTAAATTTTAACCATGATCTTTATGTTAGTTGTCAATTAGTTAGTTAAACTCATTTGATTCTTGGAGTCATTTTATATTAAAAGTTAATATGTTCTTATTCTAATCCATAATAATTTGTATTATAGTTAATTACTTAATAAGTAGTCGAATTATTGACAGTGGTATCAGGTTGTTCGCCGGACCTTTGAATCTTTCTTTGAGCCAACCTTTCTTTGCAAACCTTGAGTCTTTAAATAAAAGAATGTGATAGTAGCTCGACATTCCAAGTCCATCTCTCAAACTCAACGGTAAGATAAGTTATGATTGGTTATGAGAATTGTTGAATGTGCATGAGAAAAGTTTGGCGAGCATGATGTGAATTATGTGATGTGATATGTTTGAAAAGTATAGTGAAAGGTGAATGTGTTGTAAGGATAAGTGAGAAGTTTTGGTCTAAACAACAGAATGATTATATATATATATGCACCTTTGGTTAGTATTTAAATTGTATTTTGTTATAGGATGGCAAGAACAAAAACTCTGCAAGGAAAAGTACAACGTTTGACCAATTGCTAAAGGAAGAAAAGATTGGTTCTATTCCTTTAAAATGGGTGAGCATCGAGGACATGGTCCGCTTCCTCAATTAATATATGCAATTATGGGCATTGGTAAAGCGACACGGTGTTGCGAGTTAGGCAGGTACTCCGGTTAGTGCAAGCTTTACCTTCTAATTGGCGTGGATGGGTTTCTATGGCGCCTTGGATTTTGTACATCCGATATGGAACCTTAAGTTAAGGTTTGATAATGTTGTACATTAATGGAACTAAACATAGGTTACTTAAATTCTTTTAATTATGGCATGTTAAGTAACTTATTAAAATTTAAGTTTATTAAGGACATAAGATATTAAGGATGCAATAGTCTAACTTAAGTCTTAGAATTTGGTAAAATCAAGAATAAGATGTAATATGCTCAAGTAAATAAGAATGTTACTAAGTTCTATAATTATTTTAATTACAAGGATCAAGCGATAAGGGAATTAGAAGAGCGAGAAGGAGGAAATAATCGAGTGACGACATACCGGTAGGTTTTCTTCTCTTTATTGTGTGTTGGATATTGAAAATTTCATTTATGTCTTGCACATTATTATGTAAATAAAATCATGAGATTTATTGAAAAAATTCATGTTATATGTTGAGCATAAGATCGTATAACTTGTTGAGTATAAGATTGTGTTATTGGTTGAACATAAATTCATATTGTTTGTTGAACATAAGATCATGTTATTATTGTGAATAAGTTCATGTTACCTATCTACGGAAGAATTTTATTAATGACCAGAAGTTATAATTTCATAGACCGACATGACCGGAAGTCCATAAATATACCGACAATGATCGGGAAGTTTATGATTGTGTCGACGGTCAGTATTGAAAGAGGCCTACTTCTTATTACGAATACCGTAGATAGGCGAACTTTGATTGGTAACCTTCGGGAACAATATAGCGAGATAATACCGGCGTAGCTGATGTTTCATGGATGCTATAGTACATGATTCGGTTTTCTAAACCGTATGGGTTTTGCGATATTATCTTTTCACTATCAGATCTTGGATTTCGATACGATATCGTTATAACGAATTCCTTTCATAAATTCACTAAGGATTGTGAATTAAAGGAATGAAATAGTACGATGATTCGTCAATATATTTTAACGTCGACACGTGATCGAACGCCGCCTTTTCATGAAATTTTCGAGCGGTAAGCTTGGAATTAATTTCCATCTTATTCCTTTATTAAAAGATACTATTTATTTAGTAAGTAGTGAACTTACTGCGACCATTTTGAGATGAGTCGATTTTGAACGCTTTGAGAGCGTTGAACGCCAACGCTGAGCGTTTGAAAAATGAGTTTAATACTAGGAAATTATCATAATTAATTTTCTATTATTATTTTATATAATTTCAGTATTAATATATTATTAAAATCGAATTTTCAGTTATTGAATTCGATAATTTGTATTGAAATTTTCAAACCCTAAGTTTATAAACTTTGGTTTTCACAGAAATGACGCTATTAAATTATCCATATGGTATCTAAACTTTATAATATGATATATATGGGTATTAAGCTATGAAATCAGTTTTGGAGACATTAAAACTCGATGGCTATATTATAGATTTTCAAACATAGATTCTTGAAAATTAGGTTTTATATGCATAATTAATGCTATAATTTTATCCTATGCTATTATTAATATCTAAATCATATATTATGATGTATATATGTATATTTGGATCGAAAATGGCATGAGTATCAATAATAGAGTGTAATTGTATTTTATTCCTATTTTTCCTATTTTGATGTATCTATTAAATAGTGTATAAGCTTGTGATTTAATTATTTTAATGGCTCAGTATTATATATCTATGACTTACTATGATTATATCTATGTATTGGGGATAAGAATTAAACATAAACAGCCCTAAACACCCACATGCTTGATTCTACCCTTCCCAAACAATGATACACCTTTTCTACCAATACATGGACACCCTTTGAACCTAGCTCAATGATAACTACACTCTCATCATTTCCTGCATTTATCCTATTGGTGAGGTGTGTGAGAGTGTGAGAGAGTGAGAGGGGAGATATACATGGGAGAACCTCACCTTCATTCATTCATTCTACTTCTCCCATTTTTGAACACACCAAAACACTCCACCCTCTCTCTAAAACACAGAACTTTAACACCCTCTCCATTCCAGAACCGAGGCTTAGCCTCTCTTTTCTTCCCTTCTTCTTTTCATTCCTTCTCATCCGTCCACCCAAGGTTGGATACCTAGCATTATTTCTTTGAATCAATACCATATCCAAAGGTAAAACATGGACCAAGCTTGACTTTCCTCTCCCATTTGTTCAAAAATTTAAGCATGTTATATGTAATATATATATGTTTTAAACATTCTAAGAGCATGAGATATGTTGTTCTTGATGATTTCTATTTCCAAATATGTGAATATATGTTAGAATAAACATATGGTATTGTTTAATTTTTGAATAGGATCTAGCATGTTATATAATTTTGAACCATAGAACATGTTCAAATAATTTTCAAGATATTAAAAAA